>JARVZY010000465.1:0-109030 GCA_030686995.1 Artemisia argyi
AAGTCCTTAGGTATGATACGAAAAAAGGAGTAAAGAATGAAAGGAGAACGAAGGGGTTGAAGAATTAAAAAGAATAGCAAAGAAAAGGGTGAAAAGAAATAGCCCTCCATATGATTCAACCTTAGGGCAGACACCGGGTTCAATTCATTTACTATTGGTTGTTGCTAAGGCGACACCGGTATTGAAGACAAGTCGTCATGGACCCAGTGACGCACTGCACTTAACCTTCTAGCCACTCAAGTTCTCTTATAAGAACTTGTTTCATTCTCACAGGGAACCAATGTAATTTAGAAACTGGAGACTCCTCCCTAGTCTCCGCTTAGGAAACCTAAGTGTGCACTTATTGAGTCTAGAGCCACGAGATTCATCAAAAGATCTCCTAGGAACACTTAGTATTTTCTACAACTGGTGTTCTGCATCAATGGACACCAGATGTAAATTATCGAGTCCTTCGCAGATCTTAGCAATCTGCCGAGAACGTTTATGAGAGAAGTACTTAAGTATTTCTCAATGATTGAACGGAAACTCCTTTCAGGGTCAACATCATACAGCCCTGACAGGTCACTTCGGTAACTCCTCATGAGTTACGCTTAGTGTTTGCGGTGGTTTCTTATCAGTCTACAGTCGTGGAGTGATCCCCAGTGACTCACCCAGTCATTGAGCTACCTTGTAGGTCTCGTAAGCTCCTTCGGGAGTATCTGATATGGGAACGGCCTGGATAAGGGTTAGAAGGAGTCTTCACACTATGCTGTTGACGATCTCTAATTCCTTATCTGTAAGTACCGGATGTTTTATTGCTAACTGTTTATATGCAGGGAAATGTCATCTCCATGGAGACTGATTCCGCATGCTCATACATACATCTTGAAGTCAACAAAAGCTCCCTCAAAGATCTAAGCAACACAATGTTCAAAGTTAGATTCTACGCCAAAAAGAAGAATCTACAAAGTTTAAAGACTAAAGATCCATGTGAAAGAAAGGGAACTACGTACATGCTAATGTCTCAATTCAAAGGTGTATGAGCATGTTGGAATGGCCGACGACCACCACAGACGCAGAAGTGACGCATGGCAGATAACTTCATTAGATGATCACAACCACCTCAACTAAGAACAAAGAACGATGAACGATTTTGAAAGACGTCTAAAGCTATGAAAGTCAAAGATTAAAGACAAAGACGTCAAGCAACCATGATGACCGACCCTTAGGGGGAGATTGTTGGAACCATAGTTTTACTATTTATTCAAGTCTCGGTCATTTTATGTAATAGGTTGCTTAGGCTTGTATGTTTATTTAATGTTAAGGCTTATGAAGCAAGCCCATGGGCCTTAAGCCCATTTCGTTTAATAAGAAAGGGAGGAAGGGAGTGTTGCCCTATTCCTCCCCTATAAATACTATGTAACCTCTCACTTGAGAGGTGTTGGTTATTTGAATATCTTAAGGAAACTCTTGCACTTTTATTCTTCTCATTGTTCTCTTAATCAACCAATCCTTATTCTCATCTTATTTCTTTCATTATCACACTTGTGTTTACTAAATGGTGACCTAACAATTAGGTTCTCCAAAAAGAGGACCATGGATGTCATGGTAGATAGGGTGAAACAACAATGGTTGGGGTGGATGGTACACTTGTTGTGGTGGTTGGATGTGGTTTAGATCCTCATCAAGGTCAAGAATTGACCTTGGTGATTGAGTTGTAAAAGGTGGTGGTTGTGTAGGTCTTGGAGGAGGATCATTAAGATCTTGGACAAAAGGATGTGGTGATGTGGGAGGAGACCCAAATAACTCCATAGGTTCAATTTTGGGTAATGGTGATGGTGATGGAGTTTTGGATTGTTGGGTTGGAGCACTTGGTGGAGTTGGGTCAATGGGTGATTTAGTAGGTGGTGGAGTGAGCTCATTTGGTTCATTGGTTGATGGAGATGGAGATGCAAGGTTCAAAAAGTGTTCATTTTTTATAGGAGAGGTGAATTCATCCGAAGATGAGGAGCTTAGGTTGATGGATTGGTTAGACCAAAGTGGTTTTACACTTATCCGGGCGGTTCTCCGTATGGGTCTTGATGGTTGAGAGGTGTTTGTTGACTTGGTCATGGTTAAAATGGTTTAAAGTTTCTCATGGATGTCATGGTAGATAGGGTGAAACAACAATGGTTGGGTGGATGGTACACTTGTTGTGGTGGTTGGATGTGGTTTAGATCCTCATCAAGGTCAAGAATTGACCTTGGTGATTGAGTTGTAAAAGGTGGTGGTTGTGTAGGTCTTGGAGGAAGATCATTAAGATCTTGGACAAAAGGATGTGGTGATGTGGGAGGAGACCCAAATAACTCCATAGGTTCAATTTTGGGTAATGGTGATGGTGATGGAGTTTTGGATGGTTGGGTTGGAGCACTTGATGGAGTTGGGTCAATGGGTGATTTAGTAGGTGGTGGAGTGAGCTCATTTGGTTCATTGATTGATGGAGATGGAGATGCAAGGTTCAAAAAGTGTTCATTTTTTATAGGAGAGGTGAATTCATCCGAAGATGAGGAGCTTAGGTTGATGGATTGGTTAGACCAAAGTGGTTTTACACTTATCCGGGCGGTTCTCCGTATGGGTCGTGATGGTTGAGAGGTGTTTGTTGACTTGGTCATGGTTAAAATGGTTTAAAGTTTCAGAAATTGTGATGAAGAAGGTGTGATTTGATAGTGTTTAGGATGGTTTAATTTATAGTGATGAAGGATTGTGGGAAGGACTGTTTGAATTTGATGTTAGTCAATACAAAAATGGAGGTTCCTAATGATTTGGAAAACTAATTGTGGGTTGTCATGTCATGGAAGTCAATCCAATGAAAATGGTGAAGTGAGAAGACAAGTATTGCACTAAATGCATAGTGGTTTTGGTGAGTTTGTTGAAGTATAAATCTCAGGGATTTCAAGGAACCTTTAGAAGGGTTCCTTCCTTTATGTGTGAAGGGTCCTTGGGGTGGTTATGGCTATTTTTGAATTTTGGCGGGAAATGATTTTGGTTGAGTTATAAGGAATGAGAAGTACCCTACTGTGCTAAACATATTGCAGGAAATGGGTTTCTATCTAAAAGGATTGGATTTTGGTGTTTGGATGTTGAAATGTTGAAAACAAAAACAAAAATTCTGCAAGTACTGGCGGAACCCTCAGAATACACAGGCGGAACCCAATGAGGGTGTCGTCTGGTCCGTTGGGCGAATTCTGGGTTACCCAGAAATTGCACTGGCGGAACCCAATTTTGGGTACCGCCTGATCCGCCAGAGCTGAAAAAAGTGGCAGTCCACGTTTTTGACCCGCGAGACGTTTTTCAAAATTTTCGAAAAGTCCTTAAACCAAAAATATAATTCATAACTGGTTAGGAAATGCAAAAATTAGACATGTAAACACGCATACCATAGGAGTTTGACCGGGGGCTAGCGAAATTCACTATACTTAGTGAAACTTATATAAACATGAAAATTTGACAACTTGCCAAAAGTTGTCTCCCTGCATCATTGTTAGTTTAAACATGTTTCAAACAGTATCAAACATCCTACCATCACACAACTTCAAGAGAAACATAGTTTACACAACCAAATTGTTTAAATAGCACCTTGTGCAAAACACTCCTAACACACCCGCACTCATTGACGGTCAATCTTCTTCTTCATCTTTCCAAGGAATCTCCCGATGTTTTTGAACATCCCCTTTGTTTGCTTGAACTCCTCCGACTCATTCGGAATATCCGGAAGTTGGGAAAGGTATTCTAGAGGTCGGAGCCTAGAGTTTGGCAAATTGTCATCTTCACTCATTGAGGAAGAAGATGATGAGGTAGGAGGATGTGGGCGTTTTCCTTGGGCTTTGTACATTCTCTTATCACAAAGTGGGACAAAGGTGTGAGGAATAAGAGAGTAGTCAAGACGAAGACGGTTAGGAGTTGGTAGAATGGGTGAAATAAACCTAAAGAGACGGGTCAAGAGCATTCCATACGGCATAGCCGTTGTGCCATGCACGGGAATGTCGGCCATTCTCTTGGCCATGTAGTAGGCAAGATTGAAGGGTTGCCTAACGGACAAAGAGTAGAGCATGTAGCAAAGGCAAAGGTTGATATGATATCGGTTTCCTATGGTGCTAATGACATTGGATCTAAGGACTTCCTCCCATTTCTTGAATTGGGGCAAGAGTTCATTAAGCTCCATTCCATATGGATCCTTATCGACCTCATTCCCCCCACGGGTTCTCCTAGTGTTGGTTGTCCTAACAAAGAGATGGTTACGAAGTACATCTTTGGACACAAGAGGGGTGTCATAAGGATGGATGCGATCATTGAGTGTGTCAAGGGTTGAGAAGGAGTGAAATTCGGAATAGATGCAAGTACCATGGTTTGGGACTCCTAAGATTTGAGCAAACTCCTCGAGAGTGAAGGAGTATTGATGACCACTAGCCCTAAAGTTGATAGACATGATATCATAATCACCCGTGGAGAGGGTGACGGATGCATAGAACTCTAGAATGAATCTAGGACAAATAGGCTCGTCGATATTCAAAAGACACTCAAAGTTGATTGTGGCAAATTCGGCATAAAGGTTTGTGCCTTCTAGGAAAGACGAGTCAATGGTTCTACCCTCATGGACATAGTGTTTTTCTAAGGCTTTGAAAACGTTGACTTGGTTTGGGGTAAGGCCTTTGGTTTTGTGGTGTTTTGGTAGGTCCTTAATGGTGTCTTTGTGATCATAGTGGGTTAGAGGAGGCATGAGGATTCCTAGAACAACAAAATTTCACATTTTAGTTAAGTAAATTACTATTATAATGTGGATGTTCTAGTGTGTGCCTATATGAAAACAATGTGGAGGTGCGGTTATCTTGACTCATTTTGATGCTTCAAAAATGTTTTATAATGCAAGTTTTGTTGTAAAACAAAAGATAACCCAAGCGCTCCTAGTTCAATGTAGCTTCTTTTGAATGTACCCGAAAATACATATTTGTTATGTATTCCCTTTAGCATTCAAGAGACATTATGCAAGTGATTTTTAAACATAACGTTTTGATTTTGTATTCTCAATGTGAGACGAAAAAATATTTGTCCTATTTGTGAGAAGTTTTTGCAAAAATTTGACATGGGGTGTTTTAGCAAACATGTTTATACTTAGTAAGAATGCAATTCCTAACTATGGGAAACAGGATTAGTTTTGTTAATTACCTAATTTCATGCATGAATTTCTTAAGTTAATGCATAACCCCAAATTTTTGTTTTTGTGCAAAAATAGAATTCCTAGACTCAGATCAAGATTGTAATCAAGTTTAGAATACTTACAATTATGGTTGATTGGCAATGTGATTGAAAGGAAGACCAAAATTTTCGTAGGTATGGATGAATGGTAAAGTGAATAGTAGCAGCCTTGAAGTGGTGGTATGAGATAATGGGTGTTTGGTTTAATATAAACAAAGAAAATGATTCTGCAGGCCGGCGGATACGGCGGAACCCAAAAATGGGTTCCGTCCGTTGTGGCTGAAGGTTCCGCCGAACCTGCTGAGAAGTACAGTTTTGGATTTGTTTTGATTTTTTTCTAATGTCCAGAACTATAATGTGGGTTCCATGAGACCTAAGCCTAGCCTAAGAAGGTTAAAAGGTTCACGTTTAAGAGGTTTTGTGAGAATGTCGGCTATGTTGTCTTCGGAAGAAACTTTCTCAATTGAGATATTTCCTTTTTGAACGTTGTCACGAAGGAAATGATGACGGATTTCAATATGTTTGGTACGAGCATGTTGAATCGGGTTTTTGCTAAGGTCAATGGCGCCTTTGTTGTCACAAAGAATTGTGATGTCGTTGAGTTGAATTCCGTAGTCGACAAGAGCTTGCTTCATCCAAAGACCTTGTTGACATGCCTTTCCGGCCGAAACGTACTCGGCTTCCGTTGTTGAGATAGCAAGAGCCGTTTACTTCTTAGAGAACCATGAGGTGAGACAATGTCCAACAAAAGTACAAATACCACTTGTGCTTTTTCTATCGACATAGTCACCGGCATGATCCGAGTCGGCATACACTATGGTGTCTATTCCCGTTCCTTTGGGATACCATAAACCTAAATGTGTAGTGCCCTTAATATACATAAAAATCCTTTTAACGGCTTCGAGATGGGTAATCTTAGGATCTTCTTGAAAACGAGCACTGATGAGTGTCTAAATACTCATCATTTTATACTAATCTGAGCTGCCAAAATATCTAAAAACACTCAAATATGCATCAAAATACTTAAAATATCTTAAAAGTGTGTTTTATATGTTTCAAATGCAAAATAATCAAAAACAGATGAAAAACGTACAAAGTTTGCATAATTGGCAGTTTCAGTCCCTCAAGTTTCAAAAGTTATCAAAACTAGTCCCTGGTTATTCTAAAAACTTGAAAAAGTCACCAAAGGTCCTTTTTAATAATAAAGTTACATATTTAGTCCTTTGGTGCAAAGTTTCATAAAATTACAAGTTTAGTCCCTGTACTTTGGAAATTAACATAAATGGTCCCTGGGATGTAAAAACTTTGAGAAAAGCAATTTTGGTCCTTGTATTACTAATCTTTTGCAGGAATGGTCCTTGGTGTGAAGTTTGGTGAAATTGCATATTTAGTCCCTGAAGTTTGGTGAATTGGCAATTTTGGTCCCCGGATATTAAATATGAGAAATTATTATTATTGGTCCTTGGGGTATTCAATCACGGCAAGTTTAGTCCTTAATTAAACTTTGGAAAAGTTACACATCACCCCCCCCCCCAAACTTTCAGCAATATACAAATTTGGTCCTTGTGATTTGTTACTAAAAAACCAAACGGATCCTTTTTATATTAAATACCCAAAACCAAAATCCAATCCACAACACAAACATCACCCAGCCCACCTTTTTACCCAAGCCAACTTCCCAGCCCAATCCACTCCCTTAATAATAAAACCGGCAAACCACCCACTGTTCACTTTCCCTCCCAATACCACCACTGCTACTATACCACCCCTCCACCTCACCACTCCACCTGTCCACAACTTGCTCCCCACTCTTCTAACCCTATCCCTCCACCTCCACAACCTTCCAAAACCCTTGAAAACCTCTCCACGTTATCTACAGTGGCAAAGAAAACTTTGGCGCCAAGTTGCAAGTTTAAACGGCCATGATGAATTTTACCATATCAAGGGCTCACAATTGGTGGGAAATGGTCCAGTGGGTCCCACAAACCTCATAAGTCTCTACATAAGGAAAGAAAAGCAGAAGAGATGAAGTATTAGTGTAGCTTTAGTTTAAATTAATCGTAGATAGTGTAACTTTACAATTCAATTGTAATTTCCATTTCAATCAGTTGAACTCAGTTACTTTAGTGTAATTTAAGCTTTCTTAAACCTTTAATTGAATTCTTGTTCATTAAATTAGTAAATAGCAATTTTAAGTAAAATTGACAATTTTACTTAATATTGCTAGTTGTTGTTGTTATTGGAATCCTAAGCTCATATAAGCTCTTGACACAGCTTATATAAGCTTTTATAAGTTTAAGTTTAATAATTGTTTTGATAAATAAAAAATACCAAAAATAATCAATAAAATAAAGAAAAATAAAAATTAGTGTTAAAAGAAGTAGAAGCAAGAAGCAGGGTGTTATTTGGATTATTAATGGTATTAGTGGCTTATGGAAGCCTTAGGATGGGTCTTGGTACTTGGTTCTGTGGTTTGAGCAAGATTGCACAAAGTGAGTTTAATTCCAACTTTTCCATTTTCTGATTAGTTCATAGTTGCTAAGTTGTTTGTTGTTGTTGTTTTGTTTATTTTAAGTTGAGTAGTGATAATTTAGACTAAATATCAGTTGGTGTTAGATTAGTTTAACTTGTGCTTAAAAATTGTATGTAACTGCCTATTCATCTCACTTAGTAGTTTTTGATACTTGTGTTCTAATTGTGAGTTTGTGATTGACTAGTGATAAGTTGAGCATAATAGGCCTGTGGAACTCAGTTCCTTAGGATTTAAGAAGCTTGTTCATTAAAATCTTTCATAACAGTTCACTATAAGGTGTGTTTGGTACAGAGTAGTTGTAGCTTTCTAGTGGGTCTCAGTGATTACTTGTTGTCTAAACATGTTACAATAGGTCTTAGTAGGTTATGTAAGTCATAAAATTAAAACCTTATTTGATAAAAAGTCAATTTCATCTTTAATTCCCTTATATACTTAACAGTGTAGTAATTAGGGTAGTATAATAATCATATTAGTTGCTAAACTGGTTAACCTAGCTTAATATAGTTTCATTTTAAGTTAATACATCACATACAATCATCTAAGTTCATCAAAAATCCAACAAAGTCAACTGTGCTAGTTATTTGAAAAAGTCAAAAAAGTTCACTCTCAGATTTTTACAAAAATAGCAATAATTAATCTGATTTTTGTGTTTGGATTGGAGGTCTGAAATTTTTTGTATGCTTAATACACCAGCTGAACTTGAGGTTTTTAAAATTTTCATATTTTTGTGATCTTTTCTTGTGGACCAAAATAGCCTTGGAACTGACCTGCAGGGCAAGCCTTTTGCCCTGTCTCAGCAGACCCATACTACCCACCCAACGTTGGTGTTTGTTTATGGTTAACCCAGTGGGTCCCACACTTCACCTTTGGGTCCTTACAACCCCCCTCCTACCAGGGAGTAAAAGTTGACCAATATCTTGACCCTTAGACCTGTGGACCCCACCTAAATCAGACCCTCAACTCTCTCCCACTTTTCAGTCCTTAAACAAATAAGCTAAATGCTTATTTGTGGCTTTTTGGCTTATTCTATGAGACTTTTTGGTTTCGTCTTGTTTAAGTATGTTCATTTAACTTATTTAGACCAGTTTTAATCTTTGTGGGTCCCACTCAAGCTCATTTGAGCTTATTTGCTTAAAAAGTCAACTGTGGTCAACTGTCCAAGCTTATTGAGCTTCCTCAGCTTATTTTTAAGCTCCACACTTTTTGTTTTTATAAAAGTCTTTCATTTTTAGTTATAAAATAGGTTGGTAAAAGAAAAATCCAGAAAAGACAATATAAAAATAAGTGATAGTTTCTATTTAATATAATTTAATTTTAATTTTCATTTTTCGATTTTTATAAAGTAAGTTGTGTTTTTATATTTTTATTAATTTCCACTTATATTAAAGTATTTTTAATAATTTTCTCAGATTTTTATTTTATCATTTAGTATTTATTAGAATTAATTTTAGTTTTATTAATTATTAACTAATAATTAAGTTATAAATAGCATACTTAGTTTTTATAAAGCAACACCTAGATTTTATATTTTTAATAGCTTTTATAAGTCATAATATAATTTTTGTAATTTTTCTAGAATTTTTACTGTTCATTTACTAGTTTGCATAATTTAAATAGTTTAATTGGTAATTAAATAATAATTAGAATAATAATTAGTAAACTAGTTTAAAAATAGTTAAAATAAAGTTTTTATAATTTTTTAGGATTCCTGTGATGGTTAATTAGATTTATAAAAATCTTCTTAATTATCTAAGTCTTTTTAGTATTTGTAATAATTTAAATCAGTTTAATTAATTAAATTAAATAAGTAATTAGTTATTAAATAATAATAATTAATTAAATAATAGTTATTTTACTTAAGTTATTTTATTTTATAAAACCTTAGATTAAATCACTCACACACACTTATACCATTTCCTGTTCATAATCACTGATCACAGATTCGTTTTTAATACCATCACAACCTCGTTGGGACATTAAGACCCGGGGATAAAACTATACTCCTTGGATTTTTGCATTGGTTTTTAGAGAGTTTGACTATTATAGTTGACCATTCACAAGTGGTTGACCAATAATTATCAGACCGTTTTCAGACCGATCAAATTTTGGTGCCGCTGCCGGGGAGGTTGTGCGCGTATTTAATACGAATTTGCAGTATTAGTGATTGTGGGATATACACCACTGTATATTTACCATCTTTTTCCATATTTTCTTAATTTCATAAAAACCAAAAATATTCCTCTTTTTCCTCTTACCCTTTTTTGATTCTTTATCCCTTTACCCTCTATCCTTTTGATTCTAACTTCTTTCACTTGTCCCGTAATTAATGGCATCTCTCGATGACGATTTCTTTGAATATAAGGCCTTTGAGATCAACATTGAAAAACTTCAGGCCTTGTCCAAAATGTCGGGATGTCGTGTTGATCATGATGATCCATCGATTCCTATTCCCTCTCCGGTGAGGGAAATGGAACGGGAAACCAGGGTGACAAAGGACCCGGTACTTTCCTCTGACAATAAAAGTGCTAAATACGTCCAACCTACGGTTGTCCAAAAATCTAAGCTCACAGTTGCTCCTAAACTGTCAAGAATTAATCCTAACCTTTCACGGTTTACGGTTAAAAGTTTGTCAAGCAAACGTACAGAGCTTAGAGCTGTGACTGAAAAGAACGACTTGCCCAATCTTCACGTTTATCAAGAACCAAAACCCGAGACCATAACTGAAGTGGTGGTAATTCCTAGCTCTAAGAGCACACCACTTGTCCCACCTCCGGATTTTATTCCTTGTGTTGGTTGTGGTGAGCCGCTTTTTGGTTTGCCATGTCGTTGGTGTACATGTGTACAATGTGGTAATGATATTCAAAACGGGAGTTGTTTGTTTTGTGGGTCGAGTAATTCATTTGCTTATGATCCTAATCAAAACTCATTCAACGACTCTTCAAATTTTTTCAATTACCCATCACATTCATACGAGCAAGAATCATATTACCCAAATTTCAATAATGCTTCGTATCAAGATACACCAAGCCAGACTCAACAGTTTTACTGTTGTGAGTACTGTGGTGGCCCACACTACAGTTCTGATTGTCAATCGGGAAACACGCTTGTCTATGAGCAGGTTCCTGATAACAATTATGACTCCAACACCTATGACTCACAGCCAAATCAGTTTAACTATTGTGAATACTGTGGAGGTCCACACTTTAGCTCTGATTGTCAAACAAGGAATTTATTTCCTTGTAACAATTATGACTATTCGTTTTCAGACCCACCTCCACAGTGCCAAATAATCCAAGCAACTCCTCAAATTCAGCAAGACCTTTGTCTAGAGGCTCTTGAGATATTAAAAGAACTTAAGGAGGAGTTAACTAATATATCGTTTCAAACTTCTCGTGAGACATCTATTGAGTTACTTGCAGAAAAACGAGATGTTAGAAACGGAGAAAGCATGGAGGAATTAATAGTCAAAGAGCATGCAGCTAAAATACATGCCGCATTTTGCAATGCTGCTCTTCTTGATGATGATGATGACAGTGATGATGATAACGTTGTTATTATTCAAAAAGATTCATCAAGTTCAACTATTGCAATTCCTTCCATGATTATCACACCCGAGGTTCCCACTCACTCTCTGAGCATGGGGGACGAGCATCTTGACACTATTCCTGTAAAGGAATTTGACGAATTAATAAAGTCTAGTGTTGAGAACCTTGTCCCAATCCCAAGTGAGTCACATGGAATTCTTGATTCTATGTGTGATCTACCTTCCCCTCCTGAGTGTTCGAAAGATCATTTTGAGACTCTCTCCGATTTTAGCAATGATTGTATATCTTATGGAGAGATTGAGTACGTTGAGGCATCACTGCCTCATTCTGATGTTGATCCTCTTCTTGAGGATTTCACTGAGGAACTGACTCACATCATTCCACTTCCATCTGGAAGTGATGATGGTCTCTTTGATTTCGAAACCGATCTAGAAGAGATTGAAAGTCTCTTACATCATGATCCACCACTCATTTCTGATCCCAACAGTCCAATAGAGAATGTTAATCACCTTGTTCATGAAGCATTCAAAACTACTATCACCAATCCTCTATTTGAATTCGAATCTGAATTCACTTTGATTTCTGATAATCAAATCTTTGATATTCAGAATGAGGATTGTGATGAGTTCACTGCAGAACAAGAATTCACAGATTTACATCTTGTGAATGATTCTCTCTACGAGGAGTTCTCTTTTGAACTCACTCATATCATATCTCCTCCGGAGTATGATACCTTTTATTTTGATCTAGACATACCCATAATATGTCTTGATCAAACGAGCTTAAAAGAGGAGATTCATGAAACAATGAATTCTCCTATTGAAGATGAGGAGTTAGTTATGATTTTCATCATGACTTTCTTTCTTTTCTTCATATATCCCGTGGCTTCTCCTGTTCTTCACTCTTTCGGGAGTGAGGACATTATATTTGACCCCGGCATTCTCATTTATAAATTATGAGCCGGGTACTTATCTCATCGGTGTGGAACTTTCACGTGCTTCAAATGTTTATCCAAACATCTTGAATGAAAGTCCGATGCAGATTGTCTCTTCCACATCATGCTTCCCCATGAACAAATCAATTCGGGGTCGAGTCAAGCTAGCGACTCGGTAATCAATAAACAGTAGAATTTACTTAGGGTTTTCACCCTAAGTGTGGGGGAGATACTAACCCACATATTGTATATATGTATATATCCTCTCAAAAAAAAAAAATGTACATAAACTTAAATAAAGGCTATGGAATATTTTCCTTCTTACGTTCTAAGTGTTGGTTTTACACCCGGTACTTTGAATATTGAGGACAATATTCAGTTCTAAGTGTGGGGGGAGATTCGTTATTCTAACGAATTTAAACACATGTTCCATCAGGCACCCCCATTTTAGACCAAATTTTAAAATTTTTTCTCACTTAGAACGCAATAAATGGTTATCAGTCCGCCATGTCTAACCCACATAAGGATTGGCTAATCCAGGAGCAAACGGCTCTTGGTAAAGATATCTCAAATCCATTTATGGCTTGCAATTTGCCCAAAATTGTATGGTACCTCAACTCGCCATATCCTAAAAAGCGAATGAGTTGGCTAGCCCGCAAGATTATGGCTTGTGGTAAAGGCAGTGAAAAAACCATAATTGGTAATCAGCTCACCAAGATGTTGACTATTCCATCAAGAGTTGGCTAGTCCAGAAGCAAACGGCTTTTGTTAAAGACTAATCAAATCCGTTGACAACTGGTGGTTTGCTCAAAATCACATGGTTATCAGGTGGACCATAGTTCTTACTTGAATCAATACATCTGGCTACTCCAGAAGTGATGGCTTTTGGTAAAGAGTTTTTCAAATCCATTAAGTTTTTCTCAAAAGATTGCTAGGGACTAGCAATAGTTTAGTATGGGGGATTGATGAGTGTCTAAATACTCATCATTTTATACTAATCTTAGCTGCCAAAACATCCAAAAACACTCAAATATGCATCAAAATACTTAAAATATCTTAAAAGTGTGTTTTATATGTTTCAAATGCAAAATAATAAAAAACAGATGAAAAACGTACAAAGTTTGCATAATTGGCAGTTTCAGTCCCTCAAGTTTCAAAAGTTATCAAAACTAGTCCCTGGTTATTCTAAAAACTTGAAAAAGTCACCAAAGGTCCTTTTTAATAATAAAGTTACATATTTAGTCCTTTGGTGCAAAGTTTCATAAAATTACAAGTTTAGTCCCTGTACTTTGGAAATTGACATAAATGGTCTCTGGGATGTAAAAACTTTGAGAAAAGCAATTTTGGTCCTTGTATTACTAATCTTTTGCAGGAATGGTCCTTGGTGTGAAGTTTGGTGAAATTGCATATTTAATCCCTGAAGTTTGGTGAATTGGCAATTTTGATCCCCGGATATTAAATATGATAAATTATTATTATTGGTCCTTGGGGTATTCAATCATGGCAAGTTTAGTCCTTAATTAAAGTTTGGAAAAGTTACACATCACCCCCCCCCAAACTTTCAGCAATATACAAATTTGGTCCTTGTGATTTGTTACTAAAAAACCAAACGGATCCTTTTTATATTAAATACCCAAAACCAAAATCCAATCCACAACAAAAACATCACCCAGCCCACCTTTTTACCCAAGCCCACTTCCCAGCCCAATCCACTCCCTTAATAATAAAACCGGCAAACCACCCACTGTTCACTTTCCCTCCCAATACCACCACTGCTACTATACCACCCCTCCACCTCACCACTCCACCTGTCCACAACTTGCTCCCCACTCTTCTAACCCTGTCCCTCCACCTCCAGAACCTTCCAAAACCCTTGAAAACCTCTCCACGTTATCTACAGTGGCAAAGAAAACTTTGGCGCCAAGTTGCAAGTTTAAACGGCCATGATGAATTTTACCATATCAAGGGCTCACAATTGGTGGGAAATGGTCCAGTGGGTCCCACAAACCTCATAAGTCTCTACATAAGGAAAGAGAAGCAGAAGAGATGAAGTATTAGTGTAGCTTTAGTTTAAATTAATCGTAGGTAGTGTAACTTTACAATTCAATTGTAATTTCAATTTCAATTAGTTGAACTCAGTTACTTTAGTGTAATTTAAGCTTTCTTAAACCTTTAATTGAATTCTTGTTCATTAAATTAGTAAATAGCAATTTTAAGTAAAATTCACAATTTTACTTAATATTGCTAGTTGTTGTTGTTATTGGAATCCTAAGCTCATATAAGCTCTTGACACAGCTTATAT
Source organism: Artemisia argyi (assembly GCA_030686995.1). Taxonomy (NCBI): domain Eukaryota; kingdom Viridiplantae; phylum Streptophyta; class Magnoliopsida; order Asterales; family Asteraceae; genus Artemisia; species Artemisia argyi. Next base: position 14,526 of record JARVZY010000465.1, read on the forward strand.
AAGCTTTTATAAGTTTAAGTTTAATAATTGTTTTGATAAATAAAAAATACCAAAAATAATCAATAAAATAAAGAAAAATAAAAATTAGTGTTAAAAGAAGTGGAAGCAAGAAGCAGGGTGTTATTTGGATTATTAATGGTATTAGTGGCTTATGGAAGCCTTAGGATGGGTCTTGGTACTTGGTTCTGTGGTTTGAGCAAGATTGCACAAAGTGAGTTTAATTCCAACTTTTCCATTTTCTGATTAGTTCATAGTTGCTAAGTTGTTTGTTGTTGTTGTTTTGTTTATTTTAAGTTGAGTAGTGATAATTTAGACTAAATATCAGTTGGTGTTAGATTAGTTTAACTTGTGCTTAAAAATTTTATGTAACTGGCTATTCATCTCACTTAGTAGTTTTTGATACTTGTGTTCTAATTGTGAGTTTGTGATTGACTAGTGATAAGTTGAGCATAATAGGCCTGTGGAACTCAGTTCCTTAGGATTTAAGAAGCTTGTTCATTAAAATCTTACATAACAGTTCACTATAAGGTGTGTTTGGCACAGAGTAGTTGTAGCTTTCTAGTGGGTCTCAGTGATTACTTGTTGTCTAAACATGTTACAATAGGTCTTAGTAGGTTATGTAAGTCATAAAATTAAAACCTTATTTGATAAAAAGTCAATTTCATCTTTAATTCCCTTATATACTTAACAGTGTAGTAATTAGGGTAGTATAATAATCATATTAGTTGCTAAACTGGTTAACCTAGCTTAATATAGTTTCATTTTAAGTTAATACATCACATACAATCATCTAAGTTCATCAAAAATCCAACAAAGTCAACTGTGCTAGTTATTTGAAAAAGTCAAAAAAGTTCACTCTCAGATTTTTACAAAAATAGCAATAATTAATCTGATTTTTGTGTTTGGATTGGAGGTCTGAAATTTTTTGTATGCTTAATACACCAGCTGAACTTGAGGTTTTTACAATTTTCATATTTTTGTGATCTTTTCTTGTGGACCAAAATAGCCTTGGAACTGACCTGCAGGGCAAGCCTTTTGCCCTGTCTCAACAGACCCATACTACCCACCCAACTTTGGTGTTTGTTTGTGGTTAACCCAGTGGGTCCCACACTTCACCTTTGGGTCCTTACAACCCCCCTCCTACCAGGGAGTAAAAGTTGACCAATATCTTGACCCTTAGACCTGTGGACCCCACCTAAATCAGACCCTCAACTCTGTCCCACTTTTCAGTCCTTAAACAAATAAGCTAAGTGCTTATTTGTGGCTTTTTGGCTTATTCTGTGAGACTTTTTGGTTTCTTCTTGTTTAAGTATGTTCATTTAACTTATTTAGACCAGTTTTAATCTTTGTGGGTCCCACTCAAGCTCATTTGAGCTTATTTGCTTAAAAAGTCAATTGTGGTCAACTGTCCAAGCTTATTGAGGTTCCTCAGCTTATTTTTAAGTTCCACACTTTTTGTTTTTATAAAAGTCTTTCATTTTTAGTTATAAAACAGGTTGGTAAAAGAAAAATCCAGAAAAGACAATATAAAAATAAGTGATAGTTTCTATTTAATATAATTTAATTTTAATTTTCATTTTTAGATTTTTATTAAGTAAGTTGTGTTTTTATATTTTTATTAATTTCCTCTTATATTAAAGTATTTGTAATAATTTTCTCAGATTTTTATTTTATCATTTAGTATTTATTAGAATTAATTTTAGTTTTATTAATTATTAACTAATAATTAAGTTATAAATAGCATAATTAGATTTTATAAAGCAACACCTAGATTTTATATTTTTTATAGCTTTTATAAGTCATAATATAATTTTAGTAATTTTTCTAGAATTTTTACTGTTCATTTACTAGTTTTCATAATTTAAATAGTTTAATTGGTAATTAAATAATAATTAGAATAATAATTAGTAAACTAGTTTAAAAATAGTTAAAATAAAGTTTTTATATTTTTTTAGGATTCCTATGATGGTTAATTAGATTTATAAAAATCTTCTTAATTATCTAAGTCTTTGTAGTATTTGTAATAATTTAAATCAGTTTAATTAATTAAATTAAATAAGTAATTAGTTATTAAATAATAATAATTAATTAAATAATAGTTATTTTACTTAAGTTATTTTATTTTATAAAACCTTAGATTAAATCACTCACACACACACTTATACCATTTCCTGTTCATAATCACTGATCACAAATTCGTTTTTAATACCATCACAACCTCGTTGGGACATTACGACCCGGGGATAAAACTTTACTCCTTGGATTTTTGCATTGGTTTTTAGAGAGTTTGACTATTATAGTTGACCATTCACAAGTGGTTGACCAATAATTATCAGACCGTTTTCAGACCGATCAAGCACATAGACAAACACTAAACATAATGTCGGGTCTACTAGCTGTTAGATAATGTAGACTACCAATCATACCTCTATATTTAGTGCTATCTACGGATTCACTTTCCACATCCTTGGTAAGTTTAGTTTCTGTGGACATGGGAGTTTTTATTGGTTTCGAATCTTCTAATCCAAATTTCTTAAGCATGTCCTTAATATATTTAGATTGGTTAAAGAAGATACCATCTTCTAGTTGTTTAATTTGGAGTCCTAGGAAAAAGTTGAGTTCTCCCATCATACTCATTTCAAACTCGTCATGCATGATTTTTGAGAAATCCACACTTAATTCTTGACAAGTTGATCCGAATATAATGTCATCAACATAGATTTGGACTATGATAATATGTGAATCTTTCTTTTTAGTGAAGAGAGTATTATCAACTAAGCCCATGGTATACTTATGGTCAACTAGGAAGGTTTTAAGTCGATCATACCATGTTTTTGGAGCTTGCTTAAGTCCGTAAAGAGCCTTTTTAAGTTTGTAAACATAATTAGGTTTTTCAAAATCGATGAAGCCCGGAGGTTGAGCAACATACACTTCTTCATTAATGACTCGGTTTAGAAATGCACTTTTGACGTCCATTTGAAAGAGTTTAAAATTGTGTGCACACGCATAAGCAAGTAAGATTCTAATAGACTCGAGCCTAGCAATATGAGCAAATGTTTCATCGTAGTCAATGCCTTCTTGTTGATTATAACCTTGTGCTACTAGCCTAGCTTTGTTTCTAGACACAATTCCATTTTCATCCATTTTATTACGAAAGACCCATTTTGTTCCAATTATTGTTTGGCACTTTGGTTGAGGAACTAATGTCCATACATCATTCCTAACAAATTGGTTTAACTCTTCTTGCATTGCAATTACCCAAGACTCATCTTTAATGGCTTCATTAATGTTTCTAGGTTCAATGGTTGACACGAAACAAAAGTAGTTGCTTTCATTTTGGACTTTTGATCTTAGTGTTCTTTCATTAATTTTGCCTATGACACAATCTAATGGATGACTTTTAGATTCTTTGACATTAACAATTTCTTTGTTTAATAGTTCATCTTCCTTGTCATTATCTAAGATTTCTTGACTTTCAATTGCTTGGCTTTCAACTAAGTCATCATCTACCAAAGGTGATGTCTTAGAGGGAGGTGGACTTTCGTCAAATGTTACGTTTAACGATTCCTCAACTCTCAAGGTTTCTTTTTTTAGAACAATGTATGCTTTACTACTTTGTGAATATCCAAGAAATACACCTTCATAAGACTTTGGGTCAAATTTGGTGAGATAATCCTTGGTGTTAAGAATGAAGCATTTACTCCCAAACACTCTAAAGTATCATAATGTAGGCTTTTTACCTTTATAAAGTTCATAAGGAGTTTTATTCAAAAATGGTTTAATTAGGACTCGATTTAAAATGTACGTTGATGTGTCAACGGCATTACACCAAAACTTTTGTGGAATATTTTGTTCATTAAGCATTGTTCTACTCATCTCTTGCAACGTCCGGTTTTTACGTTCTACTACACCATTAGATTGAGGAGTACCTGGAGCCGAAAAGTTATGAGTAATTCCATTTTTATCACAAAAGTTTCCAAATTGAAATTCATTATCGAATTCACGACCGTGATCCGTTCTCATAGACACTATGTTAGACCCTACTTGATTTTGAATTTTCTTACTTAGAATCTCAAATTTATCAAAAGCTTCATTTTTACTTTTCAAAAATTTTGTCGAAGTATATCGTGAGTAATCATCTACTATGACCAAAGTGTAGAGGTTACCTCCATAGCTTTTTATAGCGGACGGACCAAATAAATCCATATGTAAAAGTTCTAGACACCTAGATGTAGAAACCAAGTTTTTAGCCTTATGGCTACTATGGACTTGTTTACCAACTTTGCAAGCATCACAAAAGTGTTGGTCATATTTCAACTTAGGTAGGTTTCGAACTAAGACTTTGGAGGAGAGGTTTTGAATTAGTCTCATGTTAGCGTGTCCTAAACGTCTATGCCATAAAGTTGAAGATTCATCTAATGAAGTAAGACAAAGTTTGTCTCTAGATGTTTGATCCAACTTCATGACATATACGTTGTTCTTAAGAACACCTTTGGCTATGGTTATACCATCTTTAAGTATTTTACTACCGTTTTCACTAAAAAGGACATTATACTTATTACGACAAAGTTGACTAATACTAAGGAGATTAAAACCTAAGTTATCAACATGAGCAACATCATCTATAGAAAGGGAGTCATGAGAGATTGTACCTTTTCCGATGATTTTGCTCTTAGCATTACTACCAAACGTAACATTACCTCCATCACATTTGTGATAAGTTGAGAAGAGGCTTTTGTTACCCGTCATCTGCCTTGAACAACCGCTATCTTTGATCCATTCATCCGGATCCAAACAAACTTTGAGGCACACCTCATTTGAATTGTGAGCCATGAGAGCAATATCGTCATTTTTTTGGCTCATCGTCATCTCCTTCATAGTCACTTCAAGCACCACCCACAAAGGCTTGTTGAGGCTTGCTCTTGGGTGGTTTTGGACATTCTCCTACAAGATGACTTGTGTCACCGCACCTATAGCATTTCCTTTCAACCTTTCCTTTTAAATCATCACGATCTTTTCGGATGGTTTTCTTGTCATCTTTGGGTTGCCTTACAAACTTCCCTCGTCTACGAAAGAACTTCTTGAAGTCTCTAACGGCCATAGCATATTCCTCATCATCACTATCCGAAGTAGATTCTTCATCATCACTAGATTGGACTCTAGCTTTCAAGGCAATGAACTTAATCTTTTCCTTCTTGCCTTTAACAATTTCCGAATCTTTTTCCATTACCATTTCATGAACTTTGAGGTTTCCAATTAGCTCGTCAAGTGGCATGCTTGAAAGATCCTTAGATTCTTCAATTGCCGTGACTTTTGCTCTCCACTTCGGATGGAGTGCTCTAAGGAATTTCCTGCCAAAATTCTTGCTACAAAAAGATTCGTCAAGTGCTTTAAGTGAAGTAACAATAGTGTTAAACCTAGCAAAAGCATTATCAATAATCTCATCTTCGGAAATAACAAATTGTTCATATTGTTGGACAAGAAGATCAATTTTGTTATCCTTGACTTGTGAGTTTCCTTGATGAGTTACTATTAAAGATTGCCAAATATCCTTGGCGGTTTTACACATAAAGACTCTTTCATATTCTTTCTTAGGCAAAGCATTGTAAAGCATCATTTTAGCTTCATTATTTTTAGCAATCAATTTCTTTTGATCATCATCTTTAATGCTAGTAACTATATTATCACCATCTATTATAATATACCATAAATCTATATCTTTAGATTTCACGTAGGTTTCAAATCGGTTTTTCCAATATATAAAACCATTTGCTTCAAAAAGTGGTGGTCTTTGCATAGATTGCCCTTCTTTGTAATTTTCAAAATCCATGGATCGTTTCAAGTTTTAAAACACAATATATTATAAAAGCTTGAGTAACGTAGCTCTTGATACCAATTGTGGAAAACAAGAAGGGGGGTTGAATAGTTTACCATTTAAAATCTTTTTAACTAGTTAAGTTATCTTTGAAACTTTCCATTTGATCAAAGATATATACACAAACACAATATATAACATGCAACTAAATGAAAGAAACGATCAAACCACAACACGAGTATTTATCGTGGTTCGGCTACAAGGACTCTTTTTCCTTGCCCTACGTCCACGCCCCGAGTATCCAACTCGAGAGTTTCTTTCACTAGTCAACAAGCTCCTTTCACCGGCGGAGAAAACCTTACACGTCGCTTATACTTTTACCGACACAAAGCTAAATGTCGAGTTCTTTTACAAGGGCACAACCACTCCCGTTAGTTCTTTTACTAGGGTACAACAACTCCCAACACTCTTTGTATTTTGAGGACTAAAATACTAACCGATCACTACTGAAAATACACAAACAAATGAAGTGTAAACAACACTAGTTTACACGATTCTAAGCTAACAAGTCTTGCAACGTTATGTTGGATACTTGTTACTTTTTGATGAACTTGTGAATCTCTTTGCTACAAAAAGAAACTTCACATATGAAAGGTTAAAGGGTTAGAGGAAAGAAAGAATGAATGTGTGTCAATATGATGTAGAATGATAAGCCAAAAATCAACTTGTGGCTTGGTATTTATAGCAAAGACTTCTGCAGACCTGGCGGATACGGCGGAACCCTCAGATGGGTTCCGCCCGTGTACCCCCAGGGTTCCGTCGGGCCTGCAGTTGGTTTTGCAATAAATCTTGCAAACCAAACAATGTCCCATCTCATTACACCTTGCAAACTAAACAATGTCACATCTCATTATATCTAGTCAAACACTAAACTTGCAAGTAACCACTTAGTAAGTCAAACACATTTCTTTCCATAAATGCATATAGACAAAACTTGCCATAAATGTGATGTGAGAATTCTATTTTAAGAAATAAAAAGGTTGTGTTTTATGAAATGTAAAATGTAGCAAAAGTCTAGTTTATGCAAGTCTTTAAAACTAAGATTATGTTTTACTTAGAAACTAAAGTTTACATTTTGTCGTTAACAAAACTTAGCGAATATCGTAAAATATAAATAACGTTCTTAGGAGATATTTGTATTAACACATTTGTTGCACATGGACTTATGTGGCTCAATGAGAGTTGAAAGCATTAATGGGAAGAAGTATATTCTTGTTATTGTCGATGATTATTCAAGATATACATGGGTAAAGTTTCTGAGGTCAAAAGACGAAGCACCAGGTACCATCATCACCTTTCTGAAGCGTATCCAAGTTCTACTTCAAGCTTCAGTAAGGATTGTAAGAACAGATAATGGCACAGAATTTACAAATCAGGAGATAAGAACCTACTTTGAAGATGTTGGAATCATACACCAAACATCATCTGTTAGAACTCCACAGCAGAATGGGGTAGTTGAAAGAAGAAACTGAACTCTTGTGGAAGCTGCTCGCACAATGCTAATTTATTCTAGTGTATCACTATTCTTATGGGCTGATGCTATTTCCACTCCTTGTTTCACTCAGAATCGATCCCTAGTACATCAAAGATTCAATAAAACCCCATATGAGCTAGTGAACAACCGTAAACCTGACATGTCTTACCTTCACGTGTTTGGCACTTTGTGCTATCCGATAAACGACAGAGAAGATCTAGGAAAGTTGAAAGCTAAGGGTGATATTGGTATCTTCATTGGATATTCAGAAAACTCGAGGGCATTCAGGGTGTATAATAGAAGAACAAAAAGGATAATGGAGACGATGAATGTGGAGTTTGACGAGATTTCACAAATGGCTTCTGAGAGACCCGCGCTTAATCCAATGGCTTCTAATCAATCCAGATTAGGACCCGCACCAAACCCGCAGACTTCTGGACACATCAGTTCAGGACTCGTGGCTCAAGGAGCGCAGTCAACAAACACTGGAAAACCTTCAAAACAAGAACTGGAAAATTTCTTCGAGTTAATGTTTGATGAGTATTATGGTGGAACTTCGACAAATGCATCTCAACAAGATTCCGCTGCACCCGCTCAAAACCATCAACCACCACCACCTTCACAAGATGCATCTACAACAATCGAAGCTGAAGCACCAACTCCCTCAGCATCATCAACATCTACTCCATCAATTCCAGCTATTGAATCTGTTCTACCAAGAGTTGATGACCAAAATCAAATTACAAACTTTCAAGAAGAACCTACAAATAATTCAAACGATGTTGCGTTAGAAGAAGAAGAAGAAGAAGAAGCATTTGAAAACCCGTTTGCAACAAACTCTGCTGAATCTTCTTCAAGGTTTCAAGAACAATCTAACACACATTCGTTCAACCAAAGGTACCCTTCTACGTTTCAATCGACAAAAGACCATCCGATAGAACATGTTATTGGTGAACCTTCAAAGCCAGTTCAGACGAGGAGACAACTTGCCACCGATCTCGAATTGTGCATTTACATTTGCTCAATAAGCCTCAAAATACCACAGAACATTCGGGAAGCAATGGCAGAAAACCCATGGATTGACGCAATGCAAGATGAATTTCTTCAATACCAGTTACATGATAGTTGGGAACTTGTTGAATGACCACTTGATAAACGTGTTCTTGATCTCAAGTTGTTGTGGAAGAACAAACTGGATGAGGAAATGACTGTAATTTGCAACAAAGCTCTTCTCGTGGCTAAAGGTTATCCACAAAAAGAAGGGATAGATTTCGAAGAATCATTCGCGCCTGTAGCTAGACTTGAAGCAGTCCGGATTTTCTTAGCCTATGCATCTCACAAAAACATCACAGTCTATCAGATGGACATTAAGACAGCTTTCTTGAATGGAACTCTGAAAGAAGAAGTGTATGTGAGTCAGCCATAAGGATTCGTTGATAAGGAACATCCAGACTACGTCTACAAGCTTAAAAAGACCATTTATGGTTTAAAACAAGCTCCAAGAGCATGGTATGACGAACTATCATCTTTCTTACTCAACTAGTCGAGTACCCGCGCCTAACGGCAGTGGTGTATTGTGTTAGCTAAAATTCTATTCGTGTCAGTCGTGGACTCGTGGTGTGTGCGTTATTTCTATATGAGAGGTGATATGCACACTACAAAAAGTGATGTAAACACCATAATTTCACATCATTAATTCATATGTTATAACACCATACACGCATAGTTGTGGTGTGCATATCGACCTCTTTTTTTATATATGTGTCAAGGTGTGTGTTTCTCCCTTTATTTCCATGTTTGTTACGTGTGTTTGTGTTGTGTGTAAACCAGTGTTTTGAACCAGGGTCGATCCGGTCGGGTTAAACGGTTCGAAAACCAAATTAAGCCGGCGGTCGAACCGGTTGACCCACCGCCCAGTAACTCGACCGGGTCGATTTCGAACCCGGTTTTCAAAACATCGGTGTAAACATAGTTAAACTGTTAATTTTAAAAGCCTATTAAAATCTCAAGTTGGCCTCAAAACATCCACGACTATTTTATACACTTTTTGTCACCTCGGATAATAACATCACATTTTGTTATTTTCGACAACTTTATGTGTCTAAATTTTCATCCTTATCAACTTTTGTTGTGATTTGAACTTTCAAAATTAAGGAAAAAAGAAAAGAATAAAAAGGAACCAAAGCATTGGTAATTGCAATGTTTGTTGATGACAGTAATACTTTATTGTACTTCTGCTCAACTTGGTTACAAGCAAATTTACTCTATTAGTAGGGTATTTTTTTTTCTTTATATATATATAAAACTCTTGCTTCAAAAATAAAATTTTGAATTATTTAAAAGTTCAAAGATGACCATGTCGTATTCTATTTAATAAAGCCATTATTGCAAAAGGTCACTCATTTTATTTGGCTTGAATGTGTGGGTCGTTCCAATTACGTGGATTGACCGTATCATAATGCATCATTAATGCCACATTTCTATTCTACAATTATTTCTAACCATTAGTTAATGATATCTAAAATCTATTTTCATGCTTCTTTTCTCGAAATAAATCATCATTTATTCTCTAAATTGTGTTCATTTCCAAAGAATCTAGTACTTCATTAACCGTTATGTACTTCATACATAATTTCCATCTACAGATTTTTGTGAAATTAATAAATCCCAAAATTATTAAATCTTTTTTAATTTCAAATCATTCATGTATCTCTCTTGGAAACTGCTCCAAAATTATTAAATCTTTTTAATTTCCGGCGACCACAAATTTTATTCCGGCGACAGTGGTAACTTTTTCTGGAGAGAGAGTGGCGGCTACTGCGGCGTTAAGTGGCTGCAATGGCGGCGCTACAAAAAAAAAGACCAAACACTTTAGATCTAAAAGAACGTATAGATTTACAAAAAAATTAATAGATCTCGAATAAAAAACGTGTGAATCTAAAAAAAAAACAGATTTACAAAAAAGTAAATAGAAGTCGAAAAAAATGTATAGATTTAGAAAAAAATAAATACTACTCGAAAAAAAAGTATGTATCTAAAAAACGTGTATTTTAAAAAAAAATGAACTCGAAAAAAAATATGGATCTAAAAAAAACATATAGATTAAAAAAAAAAAGAACACGAAAAAAAAAGTATGGATCTAAAAAAAACGTATAGATTTAAAAAAATAACTCGAAAAAAAAGTATGGATCTTAAAAAAAAACGTATAGATTTAATAAAAAAAAAAAAAAAAAAAAAAAAAAAAAACTCGAAAAAAAAAGAATGGATCTAAAATAACGTATAGATTTAAAAAAATGAACTCGAAAAAAATTATGGGTCTAAAAAAAACCTATAGATTTTTTTAAAAAAACAACACGAAAAAAAAGTATGGATCTAAAAAAAATGAACTCGAAAAAAGTATGGATCTAAAAAAACGTATAGATTTACAAAAAAATCAATAGATCTATAAAAAAAAACTAAAGATCTACGAAAAAAATGTATAGAACAACAAAAAAACAATAGATCTCTAAAAAAAAACTATAGATCTAAAAAAACATATAGATTTACAATTAAAATCAATAGATATGGAAAAAACATGTACGGAACTATGAAAAAAAAGTAAATATATACGGAAAAAACAATATATCTATAAAAATACCTCAAAAATTAATAGGTGATGCGTTGGTTTATGAGTTCCGGTGGAGGTGGCCTCGGTTGGTGGCCGTCGGGTGGTAAGGTGGTGGCGGCGTAGGGTGGTGGTGTTGCTAGAGGTGATGGTTTGGTGGGGACGAACGGTGGTGAAGGTGTACGATGGTGGTGATTGCTTTTGTGGTAGTTGGAGTTGTGGTGGTGATGTTGTGGTAGATAGATGTGTGGAAGATGTGGAGAGGTTATATTTTTTTTAGTGAGAGAGAGAGCTTTTTTTAGTGAGAGATGATAGATGAGATTTTTTGTTAGTTGAGTGGTTGGTGTGTGTATGTTTTTTAGTGTGAGAGAGATGTTTCTGTGTAAATTTATGGTGAAAGAAATGAATGGATGGAAACTTTAAATGATTTTGTTGGTTTGGTAATTTTTTAGCCTAGGATGTTGGTTTGGTATGTGTAAATTTAGGGTCGAAAATAGGTTTGTGAGTCTGAATCTTAAAATGGGAGGGTTGAGTTTTGGTTTGGGATATTGGTGTTTTATAAAGGAGTATAGATAACAATTTCACCAAAGGAACAGTTGATGACACCTTGTTTATCAAAAAATTCAAAGATGACATTTTGATTGTTCAGATTTACGTGGACGACATTATTTTTGGGTCCACTAATCCGAATCATTCAAAACATTTTGAAAATCTCATGAAAATCAAATTTGAAATGTCCATGATGGGGGAAATAAATACTTTCTTGGTTTACAAATACATCAATCCCCTCGTGGAATTTTTATCAATCAAGCTAAATATACAATAGAGATTTTGAAAAAACATGGAATAGAAAAATGTGATTCCGTTGGTACACCAATGGTCACTACACCAAAAATAGGTGCTGATTTGTTTGGGAAACCCATCGATCCGAAGAAATATCGGAGCATGATCGGTTCTCTCATGTACCTAACTGCTAGTCGACCCGATATTCAATTTGCTGTTTGTTTGTTAGCACGGTTTCAGGAAAAGCCTACCGAACTTCACCTCAAAGAGGTTAAACGGATCTTTCGGTACCTACGAAGCACCATTAACATGGGACTTTGGTATCCGAAGGATTCGGAGTTTAATCTAACAGCATTTTCAGATGCAGACCATGCCGGTGATCAAGTTACAGCAAAGAGTATATCAGGCGGAGCACAATTTTTGGGTGAAAAGCTTGTAAGCTGGTCGTCAAAGAAACATGATTGTACTGCACTATCAACAGCCGAAGCCGAGTATGTATCTCTATCTGCGTGTTGTGCCCAAGTTCTTTGGATGCGGACAAAGCTCACAGATTATGGCTTTACTTTTGACAGAATACCTATGTATTGTGATTCAAAAAGTGCCATAGCCATCTCGTGCAATCCCGTACATCATTATAAGATGAAGCATATCAAAGTCCGCTACCATTTCATCAAAGAACACGTGGAAGAGGGTACTGTTGAATTATTTTTCGTTAAGACTGATTACCAACTCGCCGATCTATTTACTAAAGCCCTTCCAAAAGAACGGTTTGAATATTTAGTTCGACGAATTGGCATGCGAAGCCTAACTCCTGAGGAGCTAGAACGTCTTCATGAATCTTCTTGAAAAATGTTTTCAAAAACGCTTCGCTGTAAATATTTTTGAAAAAACAAAATACAAAATTTGAAAACCAACAAAAACAAAATACAAAAATATAAAATCTTCAAAAATCCAAAAACATTATAAAATTAAAAAATCCAAAAATATTCTTCACACGACATGTCTCTTGTATAATCGATATTCTGTACGTGTATAGAAATGTCATTCAACAATGATATGGATATGTACAGATGCTTCAGCGAGAATTTTTTTTTTATGTTTTTCTAAAACATGTCGTTTCTCAAAAGTTTCTTCACAATGGCTTTCGTATACTTCAGTACGAAACCCGGACCCGAATGACGACTTCTGATTATTTCAAATCAAGGACTCGTGTTTTTCAAAGACGAAATCTTTTTCAAAAAGTTCGAGTCTAAACAAACGAAAAAGACTTCAAACAAAAACTCGTTCTCAAAAAGAATTCTTGAGCACTTTTTCAAGATTGTTCAAAGGAATCTCAAAATCTCCCAAAACTAGTGCTCAAGATAACTCCCTCAAAACCCTTAATTGATTTTTAAGGGGGAGTTCAAAAACAAAAATGTTCCAAATTCATGCAAAACAGAATCTGTCTATCTCTCCAAATATCTTTTTCTTAATCAGTTGATATCAAAAATATCACGATATGCTATTTTTTAGGGGGAGAAGACACGATTAAAATGTGATCAAAGATGTTTAAAGTTTGTGACTGAATCTCAAAAGAGCTCGACTCAGTAAGTACCAATGAATTGACGAAGCTTAAAATGTCAGTAATCGAAAAGACTTGTCCTGGACGGGTAATAATTTCAAGCTAGTCTAACTAGTGATGTAAGCGTGTCTCGAATAGGACTTGTCTGAGTAGAATGTACCGTATCGAGAGACTTTCTTTGGACTTGACCAGGACGGGTAATAATTTCAAGCTAGTCTAACTAGTGATGTAAGCGTGTCTCGAATCAGTCATGTTCACTGAAAGTGGATCAATTAAAAAAGTGCAAACTCCTCCCGCATGTGCAAATTTCTTAAATAATTACATGAGCACATGTGAAGGGGGAGTCCTTCACAAGTTGCAAAACTCTCAAAGTGGTAACAACAATGTGTTTAATAATCATAAACACTTTGAGAGATTTTCAAATGAATGGTTTTATGGCAACAATAGGATAGTCATGAAGATATAAGGTGACTAAGGTTAGGTAAAACCGTCCTATGATCCGCCAAAGCCGGAGGGATCTACCCAAGGAAAAATCCAGTAGATTAGAATTAGAAGTCCTTAGGTATGATTGAAAAAAGGATAAAATGAGAAAGGAGAAAGAAGGGGTTGAAGAATTAAAAGGAAAAGTTATGAAAAAGGGTGAAAAGAAATAGCCCTCCAAATATTCAACCTTAGGGCAGACACCGGGTTCAATTTGTATGCTACTGGTTGTTACTAAGGTGACACCGGTATTGAAGATAAAAGACGTCATGGACCCAGTGACGCACTGCACTTAACCTTCTTAACCACTCAAGTTCTCTTAAAATAGCTTGTTTCATTCTCACGGGGAACCGGTGTAATCTATCGACTTGTCTCTTAGAGTTGGTTGATATTGAAGAAGGAGACCTCTCCCTAGTCTCCGCATAGGAAACCTAAGTGTGCACTTATCGAGTCTAGATCCATGAGATACATCAAAGATCTCTTAGGAACACTTAGTATTTCTACAACAGGTGTTCTACATCAATGGACACCAGCTGTAAATTATAGAGTCCAACGCAGATCTTAGCAATCTGCCAGAACATTTATGAGAGGACTCACTTTTGTGATTCTCAATGATTGAATGGAAACTCCTGCCAGGGTCAACATCAAGCAGCCCTGACATCAGGTCACTTCGGTAATTCTTTATGGGTTACACTTAGTGTTCGCGGTGGTTTCAAATGGTCTACAGTCGTGGAGTGATCCCCAGCGACTCACCCATTTGTTAATCTACTTAGTAGCTTTCGTAAGCTCTCTCGGGAGTATCCGAAATGGGAACGGCCATGATAAGGATTAGAAGGAGTCTTCACACTACGCTGTTGACGATATCTAATTCCTTATCTGTAAGTAGCGGTTGATTATTGCTAACTGTTTACCTACAGGTACATATCACCTCCATGGCGACAGATTCCACATGCTCATACATGCATCACAAAGTCAAAGGAAAGTTCTCACAAAGATCAAAGGATAGCAATAGTCTAAGAAAGATTCTACGTCGTAAAGAAGAATCTACAAAGTAATGTGACAAAGATCAAAGTGAAAGAACAGGAACAACAAATGCATGCATCACAGAGACTGAAGATGAATGAGCATGTTGGAATGGCAGACAACTACCATAGACGCAGAAGTGACGAAAGGCAGATTGCTCTATATCAGAAAAGAACTAAGAACGATGAAAAGTCAGTCATCAAAGATCACAAAGCATGAAGGAACAAAGACTAAAGACTATTCTACTACGACACACAATGGTCAACAACAAAGAACAAAGAAGACCTAATCACGCGGAGCATCATTCGAATGACCACCCCTTAGGGGGAGATTGTTAGCATTAAAATTTATATTAAAAAGTGATAGTCATTCTCGTTTATTGTAACGTTGTAATGTGTCGTAGTTTGTGTTATTAGAATAGTCAATGGGCCTTGGTCTTGGTAAGCTAATATGTTAGTAGTTATGTTTCATAAGCCTTTATAGGTAAAAGGAAACCAAGCCCAAGACCAAGCCCATGGAAAGCCTTTTAGGGCATCTCATGTATCCAACTATATAAACACCTCAAAGCTCATTTGAGGTGTGTGCTTGGGTGTGTATTATGTGTGTTTTTTATAAAAGATTCTCTTCATCTCTTATCTCAATTTCATACATCTTAACGCCACACCTTATTCATCAAGTCACCATCTTTACTTCATTTACATGCTATATTGTTATTAAGTTGATATATCTAAGGTCCTACAGAGTGGTTGTACCCTTGTAAAAGAACTCGACATCTAGCTTAGTGTCGGTAAAAGTGTAAGCGACGACGGGAGTGGTTGTACCCTTGTAAAAGAACTCGACATCTAGCTTAGTGTCGGTAAAAGTGTATGCGACGTTGTAAAGGTTTCTGCACCGGGAAAGGAGCTTGTTGATTAGTGCTTATAACTCTCGAGTTGGAAACTCGGGGCGTGGATGTAGGGCAAGGAAAAAGAGTCCTTGTAGCCGAACCACGATAAACAATCGTGTTGTGGTTTGATCGTTTCTTTCTTAGTCTTTGCTTATTACATATTGTCTTTAGTTAGAATTGTTAATCACACGTAAAGCTTTTCAAAGAATTAAACAAGTAAGTTGTGTTTATATCTTTAAACAAACGTAAAGTTTTAAAAGATAATCAAGTTAAAAAGCGGTAAACTATTCAACCCCCCTTCTAGTTTTCCACACCAATGTTGCCTGAACTGGATCTCCTGGATTTTTTCATTGATCTAGGATACGATGTTCAAGACGACTTAACTCTGCTTAAGCATTCTAGGTTCAATGCAAAGAACATGCCTCAGTTTTGGGAATAGACTTTATTATTTCAAGTGTCGGTCATTAAGTTTTATACTAGGTTGCTTTATATTACATTTATATTATGTTTTATAAATGTTTAAGTTAAGTTTACATGTTTGGTAAAGGTCTAAGGGCTTAACATGTAATATTGTCTAAGTTATGAGAAGCCCTAGTCCTCACCTATAAATACTATTGTATCCCCTCTTTTGAGGGTGTTGGTTAACCTAGTAATATCATTAGTCTTTCATTTCATATTAAGGGTTCCTTCCACTCTCTCTCTCTACTCTCTTTCTCTCTCTAGATATCTTAGTGCTTATGTTGTAAAATGGTGACCTAACAAGTGGTATCATTCGCCAAGGGATAATATAGGTTGATTTAGGTTTGAATTGGTAGAAAAAACTAGGTTTAAAAGTGATTTTTGGGCTTAACGGGTACTGTTCATCGTTTTTCTTTCGAGTAAGGTTTTATTTCCATCGAGTTTGGATTTCCTGGTTCTATCGAGTTTGGATTTGCTTATCGAGTTAAAGAATATTAGCGAGTTAGGCTTTAATTTGTCGAGTTAAGTCACATTTGGCGAGTTAGCCAGAAGATAGCGAGTTAGCTACTTTCCTTATCGTTTATCGAGTAAGGATTTTTGTACTCAACACTTAGACGAAAATCTTCCAAAATTTTACTAAGTTTACCGAGTTAAGATTGAAGTAAAGTTATCGAGTTATACTCTTTCAGTGGACTTACCGAGTTTGACAACCATCAAGACTTATCGAGTTACATACTCTAAGTAGACTTACCAAGTTTGACAAATATCAAATTTTATCGAGTTAAGACAGAACCTAATAACATACCGAGTTAAGTTTCAATCAATTTAATACCGAGTTAGAAAACATAATTTTTCAAGTTATCTAATCAACTTAAAATTTAAACCTTTATTTATCCTTAAAGATCCATATTAACATAATCACTAATTATCACTACTCTTAACTAAGTTTTTCCATCTTATCTTTCTCTTCTTATTTTAAAAAAAAAAAAAAAAAAAAAAAAAATTATTTTTACGCGAAAATTTGGCGGGAAAATTTTAAATTTTGGTATAACGTTGAAAATTTTGGCCCAAAATTCAAATTTTTAGGCCAAAATTCAAATTTTTTCGGTGAAATTTGGCGGAAAAACTTTTGAAACTCAAATTTTTCTTGCAACCTTTTAATTACATTTCATAATGATTTTCAAATTGTGAGAGATAAAATTTTTTCAAATAATTTTTGGAGGGAAAATCTGAATTCACTATTTCGACCTTGCGTGTGACATTTTGTTTGATTATTCTGATTACATCACAACAATCACGGGGAGAGAAAATGTATCAATCAAGGTCGCTAATGCATGAGTTAGAGACATATTTAGTGAAGAGATGCATGGAACAGTGTAGATCACTTAATTCACACCTTAAGTTCCTCTCAAATAAAGACTTAGCAGGAACTAGCTTCGAGTATGGATTCAAACGGGCATTTCCATTACTCTTTGGAGAAGAATTTGACATCTTCACGAATATGATGTTCAACAACGTGAATCAACTAGAAAAGAAAATTGCAATAGAAGAATTTCACAAGAATGAATCCCAGGCCACCTTTAGAGTGCTCAAGGAACAGTTTCAGCAGTTCATCGATTCCGGGAAATCTTTTGATCATGAATGTGTAAACATGTATTTTTTAGAATACACTCGAATCGAGGTTCATATTTACAAAGACATATTGATCCAACTTATGGATTCGATTGAGAGGACAATTCTTCAGAGAAGTGAATATGATAAAAGAGCAAATGAACAGAAGTTGCAGATTCAAGAAGAGAAAGCTAAAAAGGTTAAAGCATTTGAAGCTAACTTGGTTTCCATAGAAAGCAATGGGACAGAATCAGAAGAGCAAGACGACAGCAGCAGATTGGGGAATGATACAGATGCAGACTGTGCAAAGATCAGACCCTCCTATGACTCAGAGCCCGAACCCAACTTTGACAAAGGACAGATGGATGAGGAAGATGTCATACACATCTATGACACAAAACCTAACTTTGACAAAGAGCAAATGGTTGAGGTACAATCTACTGTTGATCATATTATGCCTACAAATGAGAAACAACAATCTGAGCAACCTAACTTCAGTAATGAAGGAGAGGTTGACCAGAATGTTGTTCAATGTCCAGAAAAACATTCTGATTCTGAGTCCTTACCTGATAATCTAATGACTGAAACATCAAACCAAACTCTTGAGTCTGAAAACATTCTTCTCAAAAAGACCATTGCCCAGTTTCATAAAGATTTGTCAAAACTGGAGGCACATTGCATCTCACTGGAACTTAAATTGCAAAACGAATCTCTAACTTCGGGCAACAATGGTCAATTTCTTAATGAACAAAGTAAACGTGTGGATACATTAGTTAAAGCAAATGAGCTTTAAAGGGTCAAATTCAAGCAAAGGTGTTTGCACATGCTGCATTGCAAAACAAATTAAGAAGAATGACGGGCCAGAGTGTGGATACTAACTTTGCAAAACCATCAATCTTGGGGAAACCGCCTTCTCAAACAATCAGAAAACAATCAGTGGTTAGACAACCTACTGCATTTAAATCTGAACGACCCAAATCTTCAAAATCTCGGTTTGCCTCCCAAGTTGTTGAGATAAACAATTTGACAAAACCAGTCACTCCACATTCTTGGCCTAAGGAAAATGCATCTGTGTCTGCTAAATCTCAACACGTGATTATACCTGGTTCATCTAGGATTAGTTCAAAAATAGTGTCTAAAACGAGCATTAAAAGTAAAGATTTTTATGGCAAATATGACATGTACACGAACTATGATCTAGAAAAGGCTAGGAAAAAAGTGCTACTTCAAAAAGGATGGAATTCTAGGTTCAAAACCTCATGTGATGCCTTCCACTATAGTACAAAACACTGCTAGTAGTAGCAAACCAAAACCTAGGAGTTCTCAACAAACTAATAGGAATTGGCGAGCTTCTAAGAGTAGTTGCATAAATAATCATGTTGTCTGTGCTTTAAAATATTTTCAAAAGGGAAATTCACTTGAAAAGGCTCAATCGACTAAGACAAACAAACCCGTTGAACCAAATGTCATAAGTCAGAAACCTAAGAAGTGGATCAATATAGGACGTAGGTTTTCTCAACCAAGTGATGCTTCCACTGCATCTGAAAGGAAAACATCTCCTAGATCTAACATTAGGTGTGTACCCATGGGTAGAATTTTCAAATCAATTGGTCTTAGGTGGATTCGTACAGGAAAGATTTTAGACATTTGCACCAACACTAATGTGATCTCCACAACATCTACCTCTGAGACAACAATGAAAACCATCAGAATTGTGTGTTCGAGTGTCAAGAAGATAGTTGACACTACATCTTTATGCTTCTAACACATGGAACCCAGTTACACTTGGGGCTCCATGTTCTCTATTTTGTCTCTTCGTTCTTTCTCTACAGATTCAACTGGATGGCTTCAGAACAAATCAGTTTCGGACCCGAGCTTCAACAATGGTTTCTGAGCACAACAGCTTAGGACCCGCAACCAACTCTTTAAAAGCACATCAACAATGGCTTTTGAGCAAAACAGCTTAGGACCCGCATCCAACCGTCTAAACTTTTCGGAATCTTCGGCTGAACCATTGTCTCTCTCCCGTAAAGAAGTGGAAAACTTGTTTGCTCCATTGTTTGATGATACGATTGAAAACAGTCTTTCTGAGGTCTCACCAATTTCCGCTGCACATCTTGATCACCATCAAGTACCTGATTCACTTCAACAAACAACAACAACTGTTGGGAGAGATGGTCCTCCAATTGCATCTCCAACAACCATAGAACAAACCGGGTCCAACTCACGACAATCAGCTGGAGACTCCATACCTAAATCAGTTCCACAAACCGCAGAGCATGACCAAGAGGCGTTCTTTAACCCGTTTGCACCGGCTCAACTCATTCCTGACATTGCTGAGTCATCTACACGCAATTTGGATCCTGCTAACATACGAGATAATACTTGATAAACGAGTTTTTAATACTTGATTATGTTTTCTAAAACCTTGAGCAGAATCATCTCATGAATTTTCAAAAAGTATTTTAAATACAATTCAAAATTCTGCTAAAAAATACTATCTCTTGAATAAACTTCATTATTTGAGGGGGAGTATTTTGTTTAAAGAAAACTAATTTTGTATAAAAACAACGAGTTGTACACACTTTTCAGTGTACAACTCGGTTTTTGAAAGAAAGGAAAGTGCCTTGCTAAAACATTTCTTAAAAACAAACGTGCACTTATCCTAAAAACAATAAGCAAGTTCTCACGCATAGTTTATCTAAAACTTCTTAATCTTGAGCAAAATTTATTCAAAAAATTTCAAAAGGTTTTTTTCAAAAGTTTTCAAAATTTTGCTCAAGATTTTTCAAATCTTTTCTCCCCAATTAGCTCTAAAGTTTAAAATTGTCAAAACAAATGCTAGTTTTGAGGGGGAGTATTTCAGTGTATAAAGTTTTAGTTACCTTGAAGCAAAATTTATTCAAGAATTTTTCAAACTGAAATTTCTAAATCTTTCAGAATTTTGCTTCAAGAAGACTCTTTCCCTCAAACTTTAAAAAGTTTAAAATTCTCAAAACATATGCGAGTTTTGAGGGGGAGTATTTCGAAAACAAAATGTTTTGTCAATATCATGATTAATGGTTTGTGCACACATAACAGTGTACAACCTGTTCTTGTAAAGAAAGGACCCTGAGGTACGCATCAGTGCCTCAATCCTAATATAAGGAGCAAAGGCTTCTTACTTTTGAGTAGAATTAATCAAACATTTTCTGATTTTCATAATTCTGCTCAAAAGGCAAGTATTTCACCTCAATGAGTATTCACTTGTTGAGGGGGAGCACTTGAAAACTCATCGTTCTCAAAATCAAAAGTTCTTGTTGATTTTTCCCCATAAGACTCAAAAAGCATATTTTAATCAAATGTTTCTCAAAAACAACATCTTATATGCTATTTTTGAGGGGGAGAAAATAAAAGTGATTAAAATATGAACGTTAAAGTTGAATCTCAAGCAAGCTAGACTCAAAATTGACCCAAGAATTGACGAAACAAAAATGTTATCAATCGAAAAGACTTATCCTCGACGGGTAATGACATCAAGTTAGTTATTAGAGCTAGTTGTCACCTAACAGCTGACAATGGAACTCTTTACCTAGCCACGTAAGAGTGTCCCGAAAAGGATTTGTCTAAGTAGAAATGTACCATTTCGAGAAACTTTCTGTGGACTTGACCAGGCCGAGTAATAACTTCAAGCAAGTTTAACTAGTGATGTAAGTGTGTCTCGAATCGGTCTTGTTCACTAAAAGTGGATCAATTCAAAAGTGCTTGCTCCTACCGCATGTGCAAATTTATTAATTACACATTTGCACATGTGAAGGGGGAGCCCTTCATAAGAAAACATAAAACTCTCAAAGTGTTAAACAAAATGTTTGATAAACACAAACACTATGAGAGATTTTCAAAGGTTTCAATCGCAATTATGGGATAGTCATGGAGTTATAAGGTGACTAAGGTTAGCAAAAACCGTCCTATGAACCGCCTAAGCCGGAGGGATCTACCCAAGGACATCACCAATAGTTAGAACTAGAAGTCCTTAGGTATGATACGAAAAAAGGAGTAAATAATGAAAGGAGAAAGAAGGGGTTGAAGAATTAAAAAGAAAAGTAAAGAAAAGGGTGAAAAGAAATAGCCCTCCAAATGTTCAACCTTAGGGCAGACACCGGGTACAATTCGTATGTTACTGGTTGTTGCCAAGGCAACACCGGTATTGAAGATTAAGACGTCATGGACCCAGTGACGCACTGCACTTAACCTTCTTAACCACTCAAGTTCTCTTAAAAGAACTTGTTTCATTCTCAGAGGGAACCGGTGTAATCTATCGACTTATCTCTTAGAGATGGTTGATATTGAAGCAGGAACCCCTCCCTAGTCTCCGCATAGGAAACCTAAGTGTGCACTTATCGAGTCTAGAGCCATGAGATACATCAAAGATCTCTTAGGAACACTTAGTATTTCTACAATTGGTGTTCTACATCAATGGACACCAGCTGTAAATTATCAAGTCCTTCGCAGATCTTAGCAATCTGCCGAGAACGTTTATGAGAGAATTACTAATGTATTTCTCAATGATTGAACAGAAATTCCTGCCAGGGTCAACATCAAACAGCCCTGACAACAGGTCACTTCGGTAATCCCACAAGGGTTATGCTTAGTGTTCGCTGTGGTTCTTTAGCGGTCTACAGTCGTGGAGTGATCCCCAGCGACTCACCCAGTCATTGAGCTACATAGTAGGTCTCGTAAGCTCCTTCGGGGGTATCTGACATGGGAACGGCCTTGATAAGGATTAGAAGGAGTCTTCACACTATGCTGTTGACGAGCTCTAATTCCTTATCTGTAAGTACCGGTTGTTTATTTCTAACTGTTTACTTTCAGGTACATCACCTCCATGATGGTAGATTCCAGCATGCTCATACATACATCTTGAAGCAAATGAAAGCTCCCCCAAAGATCTAAGCAACACAAAGTTCAAATAAAGATTCTACGCCAAAAAGAAGAATCTGCCAAGTATAAAGACTAAAGATCTAAGTGTATGCAAAGGAACTTCGTGCTTTTAAAAGTCAAAGTCCAAAGATGTATGAGCATGTTGGAATGGCGGACAACCACCACAGACACAGAAGTGACGATCGGCAGACAACTTCATAACATGATCAACATCACATCAACAAAGAACGAAGTACAAAGAACGATGAAATATTTTGCTAACTATTTCTGAGGACGTCTACTACAAAGTCAAAGTATAAAAGATGACGACGTCGAGCAACCTTTGATGACCAACACTTAGGGGGAGATTGTTGGGAATAGACTTTATTATTTCAAGTGTCGGTCATTAAGTTTTATACTAGGTTGCTTTATATTACATTTATATTATGTTTTATAAATGTTTAAGTTATGTTTACATGTTTGCTAAAGGTCTAAGGGCTTAACATGTAATATTGTCTAAGTTAAGAGAAGCCCTAGTCCTCACCTATAAATACTATTGTATCCCCTCTTTTGAGGGTGTTGGTTAACCTAGTAATATCATTAGTCTTTCATTTCATATTAAGGGTTCCTTCCACTCTCTCTCTCTACTCTCTTTCTCTCTCTAGATATCTTAGTGCTTATGTTGTAAAATGGTGACCTAACACTCAGCCTTGGAGAACCTTCTATATGTTGGTCGTACGTTCAATATCAGGAAGGAAAAGTGGTCACGAGAATCCCAGACTTGAACATTTACAAGTATTTTGGGGTATGGTCTGTATGCTACCGATTGACTTTGCAATTCCCATAATCAGTGATCTAGTCTACAACATTCAAACCGAACGTGAAAAGACTATGATCCCGTTCATAAGGTTCACAAAGCTAATCATTGAGCATTTTTGTAAAGATAAACCTGAATTCATCAAAAGAATGGAAGATCCAAATGAGCCTAAGAACCTCTTCGAGGACGACTGCACCATTGCTTTTGTCAAAATGACCACGTCTTCAAAAAAGCAACAAGGAAAAAGGCTTCCCGATTATTTCCTTGATGACAATATCAGGAAAAGCTCAAGCTATGAATTCTATGATAAAGCTTATCAAGGAATTAAGGAAGAGACTACCATACAGACTCGGAGTAAAAGAGGTGAGAAATCAGGGATTACTAGTAGCACTACTGGTTCACTACAATCAAAATCAAAAGCTACTCCCAAAACTAAACCTACTACCAAACCGAAACCTACACCCAAACCGAAGCCTGCAACTAAGCCAAGAAAGAAGATTACACCAAAGCACATTCTTCGAGATTAACCTACACTGCCACCCTCAGAAAGCGATTCTGAATTTGACACAGAAACTGATGAAGAAGAAGAAGACTACGAACGAAGAGAAAGAGTAACTGAAGAAGAATTTTTTGAAATGGAAATTGCTAAACAACAAAGTTTGGAAACTTTTGAAGCAGATACAATAAAAAGGAGAGGGATTACCATCAATGAATCAAATGATGATGAAGAAGACGAACCAATTGTTGAACAATTGGTCGACAAAAGAAAATTGAAAAGTATTGTTGTCGACATACGAGCCGAAGAAAAGAAATTCCTCAAAGATCAGAGGGAAGCATCACTCCTCAACCGACTTCATCCTCAACCTTCATCACCACCTGTCAATCAACCTGAACATGAAGGCACTACTAGCAGCATAGTTCCTCCCATTGTGTCTACCACTTTAGAACCAGTTATTCAACCCTGTGACAAAGTAGAAGACAAAGATGCAGAAGGTAACACCACTATGACGGAAGCTGCAAACATTGAGGAAAATGTTAATGAACAGGAGAACATTGCCACTGATCATGGATTTGATCCTTTCACCACACTGGAGTATCTAGCACATGAAGAAGAGGAACGTTGAAGAAAGGAAAGTGAAGAAAAAGAAGCATTCGACACCAACATATTCCTTCAATCATCTTCACATTCAAAAAAGACATATTCAGAGCAACCTCCACTTCCTAAAGACTCTCCTGCAAAGGATCCGACTCCTCCAGCTTCTTCTTCGAACTCCCACAAAGAGTCTTCTTCAGAATCATCACCAGAACATTCATCACCTTCACCATCTGAAACCGCATCTAAACAACAATCAATCAATGAATCCTCAAAACCAGTTGATCTTCAGGAGCAAGTTAAAAGTCTCACAACCTTGGTTACTAATCTTGCTAAACAAGTTGAAGACTTTCAGGTGGCAAAGCAGCAAATTGATAAGTTCATGAAAGCATACTTGGAAGGAATCATCAGGACTTTCACCTTCGATTACCTTACAGATAATCTTGTTGATATAGTCACTCCTCAAGTAGAAAGTCTTGTTGAACCGATTAAGGACAACTTGGAGCACATGATCAGAAGTTTCGTAAGGAAAATGTTGTCAACAACACTATTCACTCTTCACCCTACAAAAGCTTCAACATCAACTCCAACCATTTCTGAATCATCGGTTGAATACCTGCTTGCTCAGCTCTACGACAAAGTCGCATACAAAACCAATTTGACACCTGAAGAAACTGCACTTATCGACGCCATTGCAGCTAACTTGTGAAAAGAGTCGTGCAAAGAAGCTGCTGGATCTTTGAAAAGGTCAAGGAAAGATGAAGACCCGGACCCAAATTCGAAAGGAAAGAAACATAAGTCTGCAACCGGTCCATCATCTTCACACCAACAACAAAAAGATTCAACTCCTCCTGGAAATCAGCAACATACTTCAGCTTCTGGTCTAGGTCCTACAGACCAGGAAGAACCCTTCATGCAACCTGTTGATGACTATCAAGGACAACCCGATACCGACTATCGTGCATCTCCAATCCCCGATTCTAAACCTGGACCATCATCAACCTCCAAAGCTCAAGACAAGGATACTACATCCATGTCTACGAAGTCTAAGAAAAGAAGACGTCACTCATGGATCGACAATGACGACACACCTCAAGATGATTGGTTAACTGATTTGGTCAAGGCTCAACCTCCTCTCGAAGATGAAGAACGACTTCCGGGTAATACACTGCAATACACTCAGAGTATCATGGCGGATCTTCAGATTGAGAAAATTACAAAGGCTGAGTTAAGAAGAATCAATCGGGATGCACATGAATTCCTCAAGTCTAGATATGGAAACAAGATGGAACTCGAATTTCACATGCAGAATATAGCTAGTGGAATGTCAGGAAACTTTGACTGGCTAAACACTGAAGCGAATTTCGACATCCATTCAGGAAAACCCGACAAACCTTACTTCACCGATTGGACTAAACCATTACCTTTGCAAGGATTTCTAGAAAATCAAAAGATACCTTCCGCTTCTTCTTCAACAAAGATCTTCGGAACCTCGAACTCAATCAAGAGAATTCCAAACAAAAATATGCCTCATCATTGACTATTTCAGTGCCAGCCGCAAGGTACGATGTTCCTGCAATTGAAGAATCAACTCTGGTATTTAGCAACTCCATTTTCGCCTACAATAGAGATGCTTTACACGGGATTCAACACTGGCCTGAACGTCGTCGACTCGGTTACACTCACAGGTTAGAAATCAAGTCAATCGAGAACGTGAAGCACAAATCAAGAATCATTGTTATCGTGGAAATTCAGGAGTCAAAAAATTTCAACTACACTTTCATGAACGAGATTGTCGTCAAAAGACAAGATGAAAAGAAGTACAAGTTCTCAGAAGCATACTTTCCCAAACTTTATCTAAATGACATTGAATACATGTATCTAGAAAAGGTTCAAGGAAGAATGCGTGGTTTCAACACTGACACACAATACAACTTCATTTCATCACTACTTCTCTTCATCAGACGACGGATAGTTCAAGAAAGAGTGGAAGACCTTCAGCTTGGAGTCAAAAGTTACCAACAGAAAATAAATTTGACTAAGTGATTCCTCCCCAGCTACACATCTTTTATTTCTCCGTCACACGAGCTAACCACTTGTGAATGATTAACCGTGACAAATGACAAAAGGCAAACAGCCGGGGAGAGAACGGTAGTTTACCAAGGGTTTAAATATCCTTGGATCGTTTATGTCCTGGTGAGGCGTGATATCCTAAATAAAATGACTTGTGAATTGTTGAATTAATATTAGTATAGGAAAAATAGGAATCTGATTGACTAACACTGAATGTGAATAGTAATAGCTCTGTCACAGCTAGTTCAATTAAGAAACGTACAATCAGAAACCTAAAAATGATAAAGTATTTACAAACGTACGTTTAAGTTTAAATAAACGTAAACGTAACGTATAAAACAAAACTTTCCCTAAAGAGGGAATTTGCATGCCTTATGGCTTAAATGCAAATTAAAAAGAAATAAAATAAATAACTATATTTACAAAATATATAAAATAATATGTACAAGTGTTATATTAATTATTATTAAAAACTATTTATTTACTATTTATTAATTTACATATATATAAAGAAAATGTAAAATAAACCTAAGTAAATAAAACTAAAACTTAGAAAAGTGTAAAATAATATAAAAGAAATTTAAAAACTAAAAATATATTTATTATACAAGTATACTATTTACTATTAATTATTTAATATTATTAAACTACTAATACTATTATTTAACTATTATAAATACTAAATAAGTAAACTAAAATCTAAAACTTTTTACAAAATTCTAATATACTAATAAAAAGCTAAGAAAAATATAAAAACTATATTTTATGTACAGAAATAAGAAAACAAAATTAAATACTATTATATATTAATTAAACTAATTAAACTACTATAATTATTATACATACTAAACTTATTCATAAAATTATGAAACTTTTTATAAAACTACTTTTCCATTATAGGATTCCATAAAAATTATAAAAAGTTCATAACAATTATAAATGAGTCGATTTAAAAAATAAATACTAAATATTATCTAAAAGAAAAGTAAACTAAATTAATTATAAAAAATACTAAATGAAAAGTAAAAAATCTGAAAAAATTACAGAATATAAACATACTAATAAGGGTCCTAGGAAAAATAGAATGGGGCACCCAGCTTATCCCAATAAGCTGTTATCAGCTTAACAGTTCAAATAAGCCCAAGAGGTCAAAATGGCTTAAGTATAATGAGAGTGCAAGGAATAACGGAACTGGTGCCCCAGAGCATTTGGAAGGGGTGTGGGAACTTAAGCATGTTACTAGCGAGAGGTCCAAGGTTCGAATCCCACACCCAGTTTTTGCTTTTTATTTTATTTTTGAGTTTTTCTTTTTGCAAAACTACTTAATAAGTAAAAATATAAAAGTTTAATGAAGGAACAATTTTTACAAAAGCCAAATAAGCTCTGTACAAGCTTATTTGCTTGACAGTTGGCTTATAAGCCTAAACTAGGATTTATACTAAGCTAAAAGCTACAAATAAGCTACATATGGTTAAATAAGCTACAACTAAGTAAGATATACCTAAAGTAAACTAAACTAACTTAATAAGCTAAGGGAATAAGCTACAAGCTCAAATAAGCTCAACCAAGCAAAACTGAATTCCAAACTCTCCACAAGGCTAACTGCAGGCCTGAGTGGGACCCACAAATAAAGCTTAGGAGTCAAAAATGAAACTTGAGCAATCAAGTTCACCTGGGTGGCTTCCCAATAAGCCAAAAAGCAAACCCTAAGGTCCACTAATAAGCATTTGAGAAGCTTTGGAAAATAGCTGAGTTCACTGAGTCAGGATTGCATATAAGCAATTAAGCCATACAGAAACTATGGTTAAGCATTAAGAGAGATTCACAAAACTATTTAATAACTATATATAACTAATTTTTAACAAAAGGAATCTTATTATATTTACAAATAAGCTCAGAAACAGCTTATGAGATGGCTAAAAAGCTGATAAGCAATAAAACTTCTAAATAGAAGCTATCACTTAGCTTTAAAAGGTTTCTTTTTGGTTTTTCTGTTTTCTAATCTATTTACATACTTATATTATACATATTTAAAGGAAGTAGAAGTTATAAACAAAAGGAATAAGCTGTTTCACAGCTTATGACCACTTCAGTTGAGCTTAATGCTTACAGTTGGGTCATAAGCTTGAAACAAGCTTATAAAAGCTTAACAAAGGAAAAATATATTTTGTACAGGTTATATGGACATGTATTTACAATTGTGGTGCACTGGAATAAGATAATAAGCTCACAAAAGCCAATAAGCAATTCCAGCACACCACAAATCCAAACACCCCTGCAATCAATTTGATGGACAAATTCAGCTTATGAAACAAGCTGAATAAGCCATATAAAGAATTTTAGTAGCAGGGCATGCTGGATGGCTTTCCAAAAAGCTCAAGCTCAAGCTGTAGGGTCCACAGCTGAGCTTTTGAGGAGCTCATGAAAAATCACCATTTCACTGAGTATGCATATCACTTTAGCATACTCAGGAAAGTGGACAAAACAATAAGCTATCCCCAAGCTTATTAAATAAGCTTGGAAATGGAAACAAAGAGCAGGGACCTTGAGTTTGGTGGATTGGCTTCTCAAAAAGCCAATCCACATAAGGTGGGACCCACTGAGTAGCTTATTATGGACTTATGAAGTTGGGTCTAATTAACTGGTTCACTCAGTTAACTGAGTGAATGGACAAAGTTCAAGCTGAGAGCAGCCCTAGTGACAGGGCTTGTGAGTGAAAAATTAAGCTTGAAGTGTAAATATGGTCTGCTTAGCTACTTAAAAAGCTAAAGTTCACAAGCCCAAGCTCAGTGATGAGCTTTTGATGAGCTTGTGAAGTTACTTGGTTTCACTGGGTTACCAGTGGTCTGTTTGATTTGAGGCACAAATTAAGCAAGAATAAGCAGTCCATATAAGTAGTTAAAGGCAGATAAGCACTTGATTCAAGTGACTAGCCACATGGGCATCACAAACAACCAAGATACACAGACCAACACTCAATACACAAGCTTATGCAAGCTTGTGAAATTTAGTGTCAAACCTGTGCACAGGGGAGGTCTAAGAAGAATCACCTAAATATTAAGCACAAATAAGCACTCTGAACCACTTTAATAAAAATCAATAAAAATAGTAACATAAAGATCAGTAACAAGACTAAATAAACCTACAAGCTCAGGTCCTAACATCAAATAATAAGCTCACACCAAAATTCCAAAGTTAATTCAAAAAATGGTGTGACTGAAAATTTGACTTTTTAATTTAATCAACTAAGTTGACTTAAGTGAGCTTGAATCTAAATTATCTGATTAAGTAAGTTATATTAAGCTATACTAAGATGAAAATAAGCTAGAGTATCAATTTTTAAGCTAATATGGTGAATTTGGGACTGATTACACTACACAGTTAACAGATAGATTAGATTAAGACTACTTTTTGACTTTTACACTAAAAAGACCTAAGTATTATGACTGTTTTGAGTTTATGTGACCTAGATAAACATGAAGCAACAAGTATTTTAGATAATAACAGGCATTCACTCATAGAAGCAGCTTGATCCAAACAACCCTTAGCAAGGCTTGTTCTTTGATTAGTGTTACATAATGATGAGTTCAACCATGAAATTGATTCTAATCACTGTATTATGATGTTATTAGACCAGATGAACACAAAAACATAAGTTTAAACAACATTTACTAAGATAATCATAACTAAGCTAATTTGACTGTCTAACTACTAACTACTAACAACCATGATTTCCAAAACACAAACTAACAATTTTACTTTATAATACCACTAACAAACATCAACTAAGCATGAAACAAGAAATATTAAGCTAGATTAAGAACTAATACAGTAAATGCCAAAATATCAAGAAATAATGCTTACAACTTGAATCCAGGGCACAACTGAGAACCAAGAACTGAGTATCACACCTAAATGCTTACCACTAAGCTCTAATACCAAAGCAATCCAGAATAGCTTTGCTCCAGCTTCTTCTACAGTAACTTCTAGTTTAATTTCCTACTTTACTTGCTTTCTTTTTGTGTTTTCCTTTTTTATGAATTATTGTTGGTTAAAAGTTTCCACAAGCTTATACAGCTTACTGAGAGCTGCATAGTGTTTGAGAGAGTCCTTTAAACAACAGATGATCAACATAAATTAAAGTAACATGAAATAAAATGGGACAAAGTAACATGACTGAAAATTAAAGATAGATTAAAACTTGGTGAAACAAAGTTGTTTATTACACTTTAGCAAAGGTAATAACACATTCAAACAGAAATTAAACAATTACACTAAGTTACACTAGTTTAATTATTCTACACGACCTAGGCTATTCCAAAAGGTGATGTATACTTCTCCTTCTTCTCTCTTTTATATCATTCTGAGTTCCCCACTTGTTTTCAGTCAGTTCCCACTTTAAATTGTGCCCGTAGGATCTCTGCAACTCATCTTGGCCTTTAATTTATCTTTTGGCGCCAAAAAGTCCCAATGTTGCGTGTAGCCGAAATTAGAGCATTAAATGTTGCTTGGGAGTATATATGAGGTGGGGGGGACAAGGTAGGAGTAGTAGGTTGAGAGGTGGAGGTGAAAAAACTGTGGGTACGGGGTGGTATTATGACTCAGTGGTAAAGGGTGCAAGGTGGAGGGAGAGTGAATAGTACCTGGTTTTATTTAAATTTACAAAGGGGGTGGACTGGATTGGTGTTGGGCTTTTGTATCTTGGGCTGGATTGGTGTTGGATTTGGATTTAAGGGTAATAAGGATCCGTTTGGTTTTGTAAGGTTTAGTAAGCCCAAGGGTGTAAGTTGTAAATTCTGAAACTTGAGGGACCTTATGTGATAAGCTTCCAAAATTCTTCCAAGGGACCATACCTGCCAAGTTAGATAAACCAAGGACCTATTTTGCATTTATTACAATTTAAAATACCCCGAGGACCATTTATGTAATTTTCCAAAGTTTAGGGGGTTAAACTGTAAATTCCTCAAAGTTATCAAAATAGTTCCAAATTGTAAATTCATGCATAGTACAAGGGTATTATTTGTAAAATTTCAAGTTTGAATACCCAGGGACTATTTTTGCCAATTTTGAAACTTGAGGGGTAAAAATTGCCAGATTGTGTAAACTTTTATCCAGGGATGTTTTGTGAACATTTTTGGATTCCCAAGGACTTAAGTTTACTTTTCTTTCATTTAAAACATTTAGGGACTAGTTTTGACAATTTGTGTAACTCCAGGGACTGAAAACGACAATTGTTGTAAAATTGATCATTTTCCACTTGTTTTTCAATCTTTTGTACCTGAATCACATATAAAACACATTGTGATGAATTTGTAACATTTTGTAAGTCATTTGTGTGTTTTTGGTTGTTTTTGTGGGTTTATACAATACAAATATATGTGTAATTAGACACATATCAAATCCCCCACACTAAACTATTGCTAGTCCCTAGCAATCTTTTATTTAAAACTTATGGGTTTGAAAAACTCTTTACCAAAAGCCATAACTTCTGGAGTAGCCAAGATGTTTTGGTTCAAGTAAGAACTTTGGTCCAAATGATAACCAAGTGATTTTGAGCAAACCACAAGCTGTAAACGGTTTTGATTTGTCTTTACCAAAAGCCGTTTGCTCCTGGATTAGCCAATCCTTATGTGTGTTAGACATGGTGGATTGATTACCATTTGTTGTATTTAGTGCTAAACACTAATACCAAATGAAAAAAATTTTAAATTTTGGTCATTTTTGGGGAAAAGGGCATACAAATGTATAAAAGTGATCAAATTCGCCAGAATTCCCCCCCACACTTATTATGAAAATTGTCCTCAATTTTCAAAGCTAAGTGGGGTAATACAACAATTATTTTATTTTTATATTTACAATTTTTTAAAGCATTTTCTAAATATATACAACATGTGGGGCACACCCCCACACTTAGGTGGTAGAAAGGGGTAAGAAAAGTGAAAATGATTTTGACGAGAAATTGGAGTGGGGTTCACTCACAGAATTATGAAGATATAAGGTTAGAAGATTATTTTTGGTCTTTTATATTAAATGTTTTTGTATTTTGAGATTTATATATATATGTACAAAAGAAAATTCCTAACAACCGCCCCTCGAAAGGGAATCTGGGTCTGACAGAGCTCAGTAACTGTAAACAGCCAACAACCAAATGTTGTAACTGAGGGACTAATCAAACTGTGCAAATTGTGTGCAATAGGAAAAAAATATTTTTGTATTTTTATATTGTTTATTGAAAAGAAATATGATGCATATATAATCACTACCTCCCAGGCTTGTGTCAGGTTTACCACGCTAGCTAATCCTTTGTGAAGTATTAACTGTAATAAATCTCTCCCGACAGCCCGGTAGTTGAATGATATAGTATAATTTACATACAAGGATAAATATTTCAACAAAATACAAAATACAAGTCATAATACTTAGCACAGCCTCCCCGGCAGCGGCGCCAAAATTTGATTCCTCCCCAGCTACACATCTTTTATTTCTCCGTCACACGAGCTAACCACTTGTGAATGATTAACCGTGACAAATGACAAAAGGCAAACAGCCGGGGAGAGAACGGTAGTTTACCAAGGGTTTAAATATCCTTGGATCGTTTATGTCCTGGTGAGGCGTGATATCCTAAATAAAATGACTTGTGAATTGTTGAATTAATATTAGTATAGGAAAAATAGGAATCTGATTGACTAACACTGAATGTGAATAGTAATAGCTCTGTCACAGCTAGTTCAATTAAGAAACGTACAATCAGAAACCTAAAAATGATAAAGTATTTACAAACGTACGTTTAAGTTTAAATAAACGTAAACGTAACGTATAAAACAAAACTTTCCCTAAAGAGGGAATTTGCATGCCTTATGGCTTAAATGCAAATTAAAAAGAAATAAAATAAATAACTATATTTACAAAATATATAAAATAATATGTACAAGTGTTATATTAATTATTATTAAAAACTATTTATTTACTATTTATTAATTTACATATATATAAAGAAAATGTAAAATAAACCTAAGTAAATAAAACTAAAACTTAGAAAAGTGTAAAATAATATAAAAGAAATTTAAAAACTAAAAATATATTTATTATACAAGTATACTATTTACTATTAATTATTTAATATTATTAAACTACTAATACTATTATTTAACTATTATAAATACTAAATAAGTAAACTAAAATCTAAAACTTTTTACAAAATTCTAATATACTAATAAAAAGCTAAGAAAAATATAAAAACTATATTTTATGTACAGAAATAAGAAAACAAAATTAAATACTATTATATATTAATTAAACTAATTAAACTACTATAATTATTATACATACTAAACTTATTCATAAAATTATGAAACTTTTTATAAAACTACTTTTCCATTATAGGATTCCATAAAAATTATAAAAAGTTCATAACAATTATAAATGAGTCGATTTAAAAAATAAATACTAAATATTATCTAAAAGAAAAGTAAACTAAATTAATTATAAAAAATACTAAATGAAAAGTAAAAAATCTGAAAAAATTACAGAATATAAACATACTAATAAGGGTCCTAGGAAAAATAGAATGGGGCACCCAGCTTATCCCAATAAGCTGTTATCAGCTTAACAGTTCAAATAAGCCCAAGAGGTCAAAATGGCTTAAGTATAATGAGAGTGCAAGGAATAACGGAACTGGTGCCCCAGAGCATTTGGAAGGGGTGTGGGAACTTAAGCATGTTACTAGCGAGAGGTCCAAGGTTCGAATCCCACACCCAATTTTTGCTTTTTATTTTATTTTTGAGTTTTTCTTTTTGCAAAACTACTTAATAAGTAAAAATATAAAAGTTTAATGAAGGAACAATTTTTACAAAAGCCAAATAAGCTCTGTACAAGCTTATTTGCTTGACAGTTGGCTTATAAGCCTAAACTAGGATTTATACTAAGCTAAAAGCTACAAATAAGCTACATATGGTTAAATAAGCTACAACTAAGTAAGATATACCTAAAGTAAACTAAACTAACTTAATAAGCTAAGGGAATAAGCTACAAGCTCAAATAAGCTCAACCAAGCAAAACTGAATTCCAAACTCTCCACAAGGCTAACTGCAGGCCTGAGTGGGACCCACAAATAAAGCTTAGGAGTCAAAAATGAAACTTGAGCAATCAAGTTCACCTGGGTGGCTTCCCAATAAGCCAAAAAGCAAACCCTAAGGTCCACTAATAAGCATTTGAGAAGCTTTGGAAAATAGCTGAGTTCACTGAGTCAGGATTGCATATAAGCAATTAAGCCATACAGAAACTATGGTTAAGCATTAAGAGAGATTCACAAAACTATTTAATAACTATATATAACTAATTTTTAACAAAAGGAATCTTATTATATTTACAAATAAGCTCAGAAACAGCTTATGAGATGGCTAAAAAGCTGATAAGCAATAAAACTTCTAAATAGAAGCTATCACTTAGCTTTAAAAGGTTTCTTTTTGGTTTTTCTGTTTTCTAATCTATTTACATACTTATATTATACATATTTAAAGGAAGTAGAAGTTATAAACAAAAGGAATAAGTTGTTTCACAGCTTATGACCACTTCAGTTGAGCTTAATGCTTACAGTTGGGTCATAAGCTTGAAACAAGCTTATAAAAGCTTAACAAAGGAAAAATATATTTTGTACAGGTTATATGGACATGTATTTACAATTGTGGTGCACTGGAATAAGATAATAAGCTCACAAAAGCCAATAAGCAATTCCAGCACACCACAAATCCAAACACCCCTGCAATCAATTTGATGGACAAATTCAGCTTATGAAACAAGATGAATAAGCCATATAAAGAATTTTAGTAGCAGGGCATGCTGGATGGCTTTCCAAAAAGCTCAAGCTCAAGCTGTAGGGTCCACAGCTGAGCTTTTGAGGAGCTCATGAAAAATCACCATTTCACTGAGTATGCATATCACTTTAGCATACTCAGGAAAGTGGACAAAACAATAAGCTATCCCCAAGCTTATTAAATAAGCTTGGAAATGGAAACAAAGAGCAGGGACCTTGAGTTTGGTGGATTGGCTTCTCAAAAAGCCAATCCACATAAGGTGGGACCCACTGAGTAGCTTATTATGGACTTATGAAGTTGGGTCTAATTAACTGGTTCACTCAGTTAACTGAGTGAATGGACAAAGTTCAAGCTGAGAGCAGCCCTAGTGACAGGGCTTGTGAGTGAAAAATTAAGCTTGAAGTGTAAATATGGTCTGCTTAGCTACTTAAAAAGCTAAAGTTCACAAGCCCAAGCTCAGTGATGAGCTTTTGATGAGCTTGTGAAGTTACTTGGTTTCACTGGGTTACCAGTGGTCTGTTTGATTTGAGGCACAAATTAAGCAAGAATAAGCAGTCCATATAAGTAGTTAAAGGCAGATAAGCACTTGATTCAAGTGACTAGCCACATGGGCATCACAAACAACCAAGATACACAGACCAACACTCAATACACAAGCTTATGCAAGCTTGTGAAATTTAGTGTCAAACCTGTGCACAGGGGAGGTCTAAGAAGAATCACCTAAATATTAAGCACAAATAAGCACTCTGAACCACTTTAATAAAAATCAATAAAAATAGTAACATAAAGATCAGTAACAAGACTAAATAAACCTACAAGCTCAGGTCCTAACATCAAATAATAAGCTCACACCAAAATTCCAAAGTTAATTCAAAAAATGGTGTGACTGAAAATTTGACTTTTTAATTTAATCAACTAAGTTGACTTAAGTGAGCTTGAATCTAAATTATCTGATTAAGTAAGTTATATTAAGCTATACTAAGATGAAAATAAGCTAGAGTATCAATTTTTAAGCTAATATGGTGAATTTGGGACTGATTACACTACACAGTTAACAGATAGATTAGATTAAGACTACTTTTTGACTTTTACACTAAAAAGACCTAAGTATTATGACTGTTTTGAGTTTATGTGACCTAGATAAACATGAAGCAACAAGTATTTTAGATAATAACAGGCATTCACTCATAGAAGCAGCTTGATCCAAACAACCCTTAGCAAGGCTTGTTCTTTGATTAGTGTTACATAATGATGAGTTCAACCATGAAATTGATTCTAATCACTGTATTATGATGTTATTAGACCAGATGAACACAAAAACATAAGTTTAAACAACATTTACTAAGATAATCATAACTAAGCTAATTTGACTGTCTAACTACTAACTACTAACAACCATGATTTCCAAAACACAAACTAACAATTTTACTTTATAATACCACTAACAAACATCAACTAAGCATGAAACAAGAAATATTAAGCTAGATTAAGAACTAATACAGTAAATGCCAAAATATCAAGAAATAATGCTTACAACTTGAATCCAGGGCACAACTGAGAACCAAGAACTGAGTATCACACCTAAATGCTTACCACTAAGCTCTAATACCAAAGCAATCCAGAATAGCTTTGCTCCAGCTTCTTCTACAGTAACTTCTAGTTTAATTTCCTACTTTACTTGCTTTCTTTTTGTGTTTTCCTTTTTTATGAATTATTGTTGGTTAAAAGTTTCCACAAGCTTATACAGCTTACTGAGAGCTGCATAGTGTTTGAGAGAGTCCTTTAAACAACAGATGATCAACATAAATTAAAGTAACATGAAATAAAATGGGACAAAGTAACATGACTGAAAATTAAAGATAGATTAAAACTTGGTGAAACAAAGTTGTTTATTACACTTTAGCAAAGGTAATAACACATTCAAACAGAAATTAAACAATTACACTAAGTTACACTAGTTTAATTATTCTACACGACCTAGGCTATTCCAAAAGGTGATGTATACTTCTCCTTCTTCTCTCTTTTATATCATTCTGAGTTCCCCACTTGTTTTCAGTCAGTTCCCACTTTAAATTGTGCCCGTAGGATCTCTGCAACTCATCTTGGCCTTTAATTTATCTTTTGGCGCCAAAAAGTCCCAATGTTGCGTGTAGCCGAAATTAGAGCATTAAATGTTGCTTGGGAGTATATATGAGGTGGGGGGGACAAGGTAGGAGTAGTAGGTTGAGAGGTGGAGGTGAAAAAACTGTGGGTACGGGGTGGTATTATGACTCAGTGGTAAAGGGTGCAAGGTGGAGGGAGAGTGAATAGTACCTGGTTTTATTTAAATTTACAAAGGGGGTGGACTGGATTGGTGTTGGGCTTTTGTATCTTGGGCTGGATTGGTGTTGGATTTGGATTTAAGGGTAATAAGGATCCGTTTGGTTTCGTAAGGTTTAGTAAGCCCAAGGGTGTAAGTTGTAAATTCTGAAACTTGAGGGACCTTATGTGATAAGCTTCCAAAATTCTTCCAAGGGACCATACCTGCCAAGTTAGATAAACCAAGGACCTATTTTGCATTTATTACAATTTAAAATACCCCGAGGACCATTTATGTAATTTTCCAAAGTTTAGGGGGTTAAACTGTAAATTCCTCAAAGTTATCAAAATAGTTCCAAATTGTAAATTCATGCATAGTACAAGGGTATTATTTGTAAAATTTCAAGTTTGAATACCCAGGGACTATTTTTGCCAATTTTGAAACTTGAGGGGTAAAAATTGCCAGATTGTGTAAACTTTTATCCAGGGATGTTTTGTGAACATTTTTGGATTCCCAAGGACTTAAGTTTACTTTTCTTTCATTTAAAACATTTAGGGACTAGTTTTGACAATTTGTGTAACTCCAGGGACTGAAAACGACAATTGTTGTGAAATTGATCATTTTCCACTTGTTTTTCAATCTTTTGTACCTGAATCACATATAAAACACATTGTGATGAATTTGTAACATTTTGTAAGTCATTTGTGTGTTTTTGGTTGTTTTTGTGGGTTTATACAATACAAATATATGTGTAATTAGACACATATCACTAAGCCACAATTGTCATTTGCTGGAATAGATTAAATGTCCCAGTATACGCTCATCCAAAAACCGTCATTTGGTTTCACCTACTGATGACGTATAGTCTATATTTGGGCCACGAGCCCAAATGATAAACATTACGAACGCCCAAGCCCACTACGAGTGGGCTATCATGACAATGATTGGTCCGAACAACTAAAGGTTCGGGCTAACGAAAGCCCAAACCCAATGTTATTTATGGATTTTGTTGATACAAAAGTTGGGCGTTCCTAGTTTTGGGCTCTTGCTCTTGTACCAATTCGCTCTTAATGCTTGAAACCTGCGCACTAAGAAAATAGACAACACCGTTAGGCTTATCGTGGGATTGTCTCCACTATTCAAACGCCGAAATTTCATTATTCAAACGTCGAAATTTCATTATTCATCTCAGGAAGTTACTATTCTTCATTTACTATTCACCAATCACTATTCATCATTTTACTATTCATCATTTTCGGAGTTAGTTTGAGATTCCGAGAAGCGTTCGAAAATTTTACTATTCATATGACACTATTCATTCCCGGACAGAAATCACTATTCACGATTGTCGTTCATCATTTCGTAAATCTAGTTTACGGGTATTCAAATTCGCGTAACCAGTTAGGTTTAGCTGCGAATTGATGCATCATCAGTAGGAATACGTTATATAGACTAGAGTAGTCTACATATCATCAGTAAAGTTATCAGCACTTTAGATCATGCACGGATATGCATTATTTCAATTTACGTATGCTTAATTTGTAATTAACGTTACCACTCAGTTTTTACTAAGAACGTATACCCAATACTCCCGATTACGATCCTAATATATTTTCATACTCATTATAATGATATAAATAAAATATATTATTAATTTACCTGGTGTTTTGAGACCTATTGCTATATTTTCCGGTATACGCTGATAATTACGTCGGATCACGATATTTCAGTACGACAATTATTTTAACACCCGATTTTTATCAGGAATGTAATTTCATAAATTGTACAACGTCGTCATATTTTATGTGGTACTGTTAAACTTCATTTCTAGCTAACTCGGTACCCGGTAACACCTAAACTACACAATAACTAACTAAATCTACACAAAAATTCATTTCCCTTTTCCCTCAATAATGCTTGTCGACATACTCTCCCATTTCACAATTAATGCATGTCAAAAATTTCAATGTATATGTACCTAATCCAATATAAAACTATTATAAGAAGATATTTGTATGCATAAGACTAAAATACTTCTACAACACATAATCATTATTTTACAAGATGAAACTAGCAATATTCTCTCTTTTTCTCATCACAACCCACGGCAACAACAACTATAGAAAGAAACCATGGAATTTTGCAAGCAAAAATGATTCTTAACTACTCTAGTATACTTGTCTTTTGATTTTGAAATAAAAATCAAGAAGTATTTAGGAACCTTGTCACTTTTAAACCTCTCCAAACTACTAGTAAGTCTCTAATGATTTTTCTTAATCTTACATATGGTTACATGGTGTATT
Organism: Artemisia argyi; assembly: GCA_030686995.1. Lineage (NCBI taxonomy): Eukaryota > Viridiplantae > Streptophyta > Magnoliopsida > Asterales > Asteraceae > Artemisia > Artemisia argyi. The sequence goes on from JARVZY010000465.1 coordinate 54,579, forward strand.
TTAATTATCTAGACACAAAACATGCATATATACTTATATTAATTATACCACTTTCAAGTATACATGGTTTTTATTAATTTATCACAAGCCTATGATCATCCCCTTGTTATCCCACTAATTTTATGAATACTAGGACCCCATGACACCCTAAGAAGGTGTATGGTAGGATTGAGTACTTGTGGAGTTGATTTGAAGTAGTTTGGTTCAGTTTTGAACAAGTTATAAACTAGAAAAATCTATTTTTAACACTATATAAATGTTACTGTCCATTTTTGTAAAATACAGAAAACTCAGGGGTTTCCGAGTAACATTGGGCTATAGATTCAGAAAATACTTCCAAAAACGAAACTTTGGGCGAAAGAACGGATTAAAACGAGTTTATAACGAAGGAGATATGATTTTTCCAAGATTAACGACGAAAACTATTTTCTGAAAATAATACGTGTTGTTACACGATTTTCAAAGGACAAGACGAGGTGTTAAACGTAATCTATAGGAGCCGACCTACTGAAAATATATTAGTATATATTTATATGATTCCGGGGATATAAAGAACGTAGAAAACGAGCATATAACGACCAAGATACAAGCGTTTGAACATTAGACGATTTTAATATTTTGCTTCATCACAACACTTAGAAATTTTCCAAGTATTAACCATTTCGCCAAGTGACCAGGTTGAGAGCCATTTTTCTCATTGATAATCTCATTTCTGGAAAATTTACGTCATAGAGAAAAAGTTAGCTCACCCAGCCTAGTTTTTCAAAACATCCAATCGTTTGTCAAAATAATTTATAACTAATAACTTATGGCCTTCCAAACTTTCCGGAAAACTGCCCATAATCTGTCAAAACAACCGAAACACCTCACTTCGCGGCTATTTTTCTTTATGATTGAGACCCGTATGGACAAACTTCAGTTTTTATGACTTTTTAGATATGGTTAAAATCTTTCTAAAACTACTGAGCTTCTTTCCTAACTATTAATATTCACTATTTCGCGACTAGTTTTACGAGACCCTTTTGGTCATATTTTCAAGTAAGGAAAACGTTTTTTTTGACGATAAACATTATTTCCAAATTCACGAGTGGTATCGATAACATACGTATTTGCATGTGTAGCATCATTTCAATTCTTACATTAGACCATATCATTCAAATTAGGTTGCGGTTAGAGATCGTGCCTCATTTCAGTGTATCCACTTTTGTCATCGTAGCTATCGCACCAGGTGAGTCATAGCCCCGCTTTTCCTATTTTACTACTCGTTTTAAACTATTTGGGGGAGATACATGCACAAATACTTTCTTGATACTTGAAACGTTTATACTTTTATACTATGCTAAGTTTTAATACTTTTAGCAGAACTACTATATGTGCCTTAATGTGTAAATCTTGATTGTGTATTCTTGAGCAACGTATATCTTTGGGAAATGGCACCCAGTAGTCCCTTATCTTTGGGAAATGGCACCCAGTAGTCTCTTATCTTTGGGAAATGGCACCCAGTAATCTTGTATACTTTGGGGAATGGCACCCAGTAATCTCATAACTTTGGGAAATGACACCCAGTAGTCTTTAATCTTTGATCAGTGGCATGTACACATATCGTATACTCATATGTCTTAATTATACTATATATATTAGCAGTGGGTTGTGAACACACAGGTTACAAGTCTCTCATGGCGGGACTTGCAACTGAGTGGATTTACGAGTCCTTTGCTGTGTGATCATTTTCTATAGGTTTTAATTGTTAAACAAACTCTATGAACTCACCAACCTCGTGTTGACACTTTAGCATGTATTTTCAGGTTTAAGCAATGGCACGCTGCTGGAGGTTTTGGCAGGGCATGGCATGGTCATAGAAGACTCTGATTATTCATATGCGGACCGTTTTTAACTATTTCAAGGGCCTACTTCCGCACTACTTTTAACAATGTAAATTCAATATTTTTGATTTAACTATTTTATTCTAAATGATTGAAGTGAAAACAATTTTTGAACTTGTGTTGTAATACCAATTGAGTTACACCCCAACTACATGTATGCTTCTGCTGGACCCGATTCTGGGGGTGTGATAGATTGGTATCAGAGCTTTGGCTATAGCGAACTGAGTGTTTTTAAAACCTAGACTATAGCTACTTTCACAAAAACTTAACCCTATGACCGTCACGTGCCTGCCTGGCAAGATGATGCCTCACTTGTGGTTTGTTGCTGACATATGTGATGAGATTTGTATCTCATTATCTGGTATATTATATTCATTTATTATAGTTGATTACTATAATTGTCTTTCATATACGCATACTCACGTATCATATGTGTCACCCTGTTATGTTTTTCCTTGCATAGTTTCATCATTTGACCTCGAGTTTGGTCACATGCCTTAGTATTTCAGAACATTTTGAGTATTTGTGAAGGACATAGTCTTAGTATAACTGAGCTGAGTATTTCAAAATTCGTGGAACCTCGGTGGAATATAGACTTGTCATTTATATTCAACCCGGGATAGTAGGACATAGGCTGACCACCTATATCCGACTCAGAAATGAATTTTGCAACACTGAGAATGGTTATAATAAAATTTTGTCTGGATTGAATCCTCTACTCAATTTCCAAATGTTTCATTTATGTGTGTGCATACCTTCGTTGTCAGAACGTTCATACTTTTCATTACATCGTGAACCGCCGCCTGGAAGCACATCAACTGGTCATTTCATCTCATGAATCTTCACCTTTATAACACTTCAGAGACCAACATTAACTGAACTTCGGGACGAAGTTCCTTTTAGAGGGGAAGAATGTCACAACTTGTAATTTCATGTCCTTTTTCAAACGTCGAAATTTCATTATTCATCTCAGAAGTTACTATTCATCATTTACTATTCACCGATCACTATTCATCATTTTACTATTCATCATTTTCGGAGTTAGTTTGAGATTCTGAGAAGCGTTCAAAAAATTTTCTATTCATATGACACTATTCATTCCCGGACGGAAATCACTATTCACGATTGTCGTTCATCATTTCGTAAATCTAGTTTACGGGTATTCAAATTCGCGTAACGAGTTAGGTTTAGCTGCAAATTCGTGCATCATCAGTAGGAATACGTTATATAGACTAGAGTAGTCTACATATCATCAGTAAAGTTATCAACACTTTAGATCATGCACGGATATGCATTATTTCAATTTACGTATGCTTAATTTGTAATTAACGTTACCACTCAGTTTTTACTACGAACGTATACCCAATACTCCCGATTACGATCCTAATATATTTTCATACTCATTATAATGATATAAACAAATTATAATATTAATTTACCTGGTGTTTTGAGACCTATTGCTATATTTTCCGGTATACGCTGATAATTACGTCGGATCACGATATTTCAATAAGACAATTATTTTAACACCCGATTTTTATCAGGAATGTAATTTCATAAATTGTACAACGTCGTCATATTTTATGTGGTACTGTTAAACTTCATTTCTAGCTAACTCGGTACCCGGTAACACCTAAACTACACAATAACTAACTAAATCTACACAAAAATTCATTTCCCTTTTCCCTCAATAATACTTGTCGACATACTCTCCCATTTCACAATTAATGCATGTCAAAAATTTCAATGTACATGTACCTAATCCAATATAAAACTATTATAAGAAGATATTTGTATGCATAAGACTAAAATACTTCTACAACACATAATCATTATTTTACAAGATGAAACTAGCAATATTCTCTCTTTTTCTCATCACAACCCATGGCAACAACAACTATAGAAAGAAACCATGGAATTTTGCAAGCAAAAATGATTCTTAACTACTCTAGTATACTTCTCTTTTGATTTTGAAATAAAAATCAAGAAGTATTTAGGAACCTTGTCACTTTTAAACCTCTCCAAACTACTAGTAAGTCTCTAATGATTTTTCTTAATCTTACATATGGTTACATGGTGTATTTTTATTATCTAGACACAAAACATGCATATATACTTATGTTAATTATACCACTTTCAAGTATATATGGTTTATATTAATTTATCACAAGCCTATGATCATCCCCTTGTTATCCCACTAATTTTATGAATACTAGGACCTCATGACACCCTAAGAAGGTGTATGGTAGGATTGAGTACTTGTGCAGTTGATTTGAAGTAGTTTGGTTAAGTTTTGAACTAGTTATAAACTAGAAAAATCTATTTTTAACACTATATAAATGTTGCTGTCCATTTTTGTAAAATACAGAAAACTCAGGGGTTTCCGGGTAACATTGGGCTAGAGATTCAGAAAATACTTCCAAAAACGAAACTTTGGGCGAAAGAACGGATTAAAACGAGTTTATAACGAAGGAGATATGATTTTTCCAAGATAAACGACGAAAACTATTTTCTGAAAATAATACGTGTTGTTACACGATTTTCAAAGGACAAGACGAGGTGTTAAACGTAATCTATAGGAGCCGACCTACTGAAAATGTATTAGTATATATTAATACGATACCGGGGATATAAAGAACGTAGAAAACGAGCTTATAACGACCAAGATACAAGCGTTTGAACATTAGACGATTTTAATATTTTGCTTCATCACAACACTTAGAAATTTTCCAAGTATTAACCATTTCGCCAAGTGACCAGGTTGAGAGCCATTTTTCTCAATGATAAACTCATTTCTGGAAAATTTGCATCATAGAGAAAAAGTTAGCTCACCCAGCCTAGTTTTCAAAACATCCAACCGTTTGTCAAATAATTTATAACTAATAACTTATGGCCTTCCAAACTTTCCGGAAAACTGCCCATAATCTGTCAAAACAGCCCAAACACCTCACTTCGCGGCTATTTTTCTTTATGATTGAGACCCGTATGGACAAACTTCAGTTTTCATGACTTTTTAGATATGGTTAAAATCTTTCTAAAACTACTGAGCTTCTTTCATAACTCTTAATATTCACTATTTCGCGACTAGTTTTGCAAGACCCTTTTGGTCATATTTTCAAGTAAGGAAAACGTTTTTTTTGACGATAAACGTTATTTCCAAATTCACGAGTGGTATCGATAACATACGTATTTGCATGTGTAGCATCATTTCAATTCTTACATTAGACGATATCATTCATATTAGGTTACGGTTAGAGATCGTGCCTCATTTCAGTGTATCCACTTTTGTCATCGTAGCTATCGCACCAGGTGAGTCACAGCCCCGCTTTTACTCTTTTACTACTCGTTTTAAACTATTTGGGGGAGATACATGCATAAATACTTTCTTGATACTTGAAACGTTTATACTTTTATACTATGCTAAGTTTTAATACTTTTAGCAGAACTACTATATGTGCCTTAATGTGTAAATCTTGATTGTGTATTCTTGAGCAACATATATCTTTGGGAAATGGCACCCAGTAGTCCCTTATCTTTGGGAAATGGCACCCAGTAGTCTCTTATCTTTGGGAAATGGCACCCAGTAATCTTTTATACTTTGGGGAATGGCACCCAGTAATCGCATAACTTTGGGAAATGGCACCCAGTAGTCTTTAATCTTTGATCAGTGGCATGTACACATATCGTATACTCATATGTCTTAATCATACTATATATATTAGCAGTGGGTTGTGAACACACAGGTTACAAGTCTCTCATGGCGGGACTTGCAACTGAGTGGATTTACGATGCCTTTGTTGTGTGATCATTTTCTATAGGTTTTAATTGTTAAACAAACTCTATGAACTCACCAACCTCGTGTTGACACTTTAGCATGTATTTTCAGGTTTAAGCAATGGCACGCTACTGGAGGTTTTGGCAGGGCATGGCATGGTCATAGAAGACTCTGATTATTCATATGGGGACCGTTTTTAACTATTTTAAGGGTCTACTTCCGCACTACTTTTAACAATGTAAATTCAATATTTTTGATTTAACTATTTTATTCTAAATGATTGAAGTGAAAATTATTTTTGAACTTGTGTTGTAATACCAATTGAGTTACACCCCAACTACATGTATGCTTCCGCTAGACCCGATTATGTGGGTGTGACAGATTGGTATCAGAGCTTTGGCTATAGCGAACTGAGTGTTTTTAAAACCTAGACTATAGCTACTTTCACGAAAACTTAACCCTATGACCGTCACGTGCCTGCCTGGCAAGATGATGTCTCACTTGTGGTTTGTTGCTGACATATGTGATGAGATTTGTATCTCATTATCTGGTATATTATATTCATTTATTATAGTTGATTACTATAATTGTCTTTGATATACGCATACTCACGTATCATATATGTCACCCTGTTATGTTTTTCCTTGCATAGTTTCATCATTTGACCTCGAGTTTGGTCACCTGCCTTAGTATTTCAGAACGTTTTGAGTATTTGTGAAGGACATAGTCTTAGTATAACTGAGCTGAGTATTTCAAAATTCGTGGAACCTCGGTGGAATAAAGACTGGTCATTTATATTCAACCCGGGATAGTAGGACATAGGCTGACCACCTATATCCGACTCAGAAATGAATTTTGCAACACTGAGAATGGTTATAATAAAATTTTGTCTATATTGAATCCTCTACACAATTTCCAAATGTTTCATTTATGTGTGTGCATACCCTCGTTTTCAGAACGTTCATACTTTTCATTACATCGTGAACCGCCGCCTGGAAGCACATCAACTGGTCATTTCATCTCATGAATCTTCACCTTTATAACACTTCAGAGACCAACATTAACTGAACTTCGGGACGAAGTTCCTTTTAGAGGGGAAGAATGTCACAACTCGTAATTTCATGTCCTTTTTCAAACGTCGAAATTTCATTATTCATCTCAGAAGTTACTATTCATCATTTACTATTCACCGATCACTATTCATCATTTTACTATTCATCATTTTCGGAGTTAGTTTGAGATTCCGAGAAGCGTTCAAAATTTTTTCTATTCATATGACACTATTCATTCCCGGACGGAAATCACTATTCACGATTGTCGTTCATCATTTCGTAAATCTAGTTTACGGGTATTCAAATTCGCGTAACCAGTTAGGTTTAGCTGCGAATTCATGCATCATCAGTAGGAATACGTTATATAGACTAGAGTAGTCTACATATCATCAGTAAAGTTATCAGCACTTTAGATCATGCACGGATATGCATTATTTCAATTTACGTATGCTTAATTTGTACTTAACGTTACCACTCAGTTTTTACTACGAACGTATACCCAATACTCCCGATTACGATCCTAATATATTTTCGTACTCATTATAATGATATAAACAAATTATATTATTAATTTACCTGGTGTTTTGAGACCTATTGCTATATTTTCCGGTATACGCTGATAATTATGTCGGATCACGATATTTCAATACGACAATTATGTTAACACCCGATTTTTATCAGGAATGTAATTTCATAAATTGTACAACGTCGTCATATTTTATGTGGTACTATTAAACTTCATTTCTAGCTAACTCGGTACCCGGTAACACCTAAACTACACAATAACTAACTAAATCTACACAAAAATTCATTTCCCTTTTCCCTCAATAATACTTGTCGACATACTCTCCCATTTCACAATTAATGCATGTCAAAAATTTCAATGTATATGTACCTAATCCAATATAAAACTATTATAAGAAGATATTTGTATGCATAAGACTAAAATACTTCTACAACACATAATCATTATTTTACAAGATGAAACTAGCAATATTCTCTCTTTTTCTCATCACAACCCACGGCAACAACAACTATAGAAAGAAACCATGGAATTTTGCAAGCAAAAATGATTCTTAACTACTCTAGTATACTTCTCTTTTGATTTTGAAATAAAAATCAAGAAGTATTTAGGAACCTTGTCACTTTTAAACCTCTCCAAACTACTAGTAAGTCTCTAATGATTTTTCTTAATCTTACATATGGTTACATGGTGTATTTTTATTATCTAGACACAAAACATGCATATATACTTATGTTAATTATACCACTTTCAAGTATATATGGTTTATATTAATTTATCACAAGCCTATGATCATCCCCTTGTTATCCCACTAATTTTATGAATACTAGGACCCCATGACACCCTAAGAAGGTGTATGGTAGGATTGAGTACTTGTGGAGGTGATTTGAAGTAGTTTGGTTAAGTTTTGAACAAGTTATAAACTAGAAAATCTATTTTTAACACTATATAAATGTTGCTGTCCATTTTTGTAAAATATAGAAAACTCAGGGGTTTCTGGGTAACATTGGGCTAGAGATTCAGAAAATACTTCCAAAAACGAAACCTTGGGCGAAAGAACGGATTAAAACGAGTTTATAACGAAGGAGATATGATTTTTCCAAGATAAACGACGAAAACTATTTTCTGAAAATAATACGTGTTGTTACACGATTTTCAAAGGACAAGATGAGGTGTTAAACGTAATCTATAGGAGCTGACATACTGAAAATATATTAGTATATATTAATACGATTCCGGGGATATAAAGAACGTAGAAAACGAGCTTATAACGACCAAGATACAAGCGTTTGAACACTTAGAAAAACCATTTCGCCAAGTGACCAGGTTGAGAGCCATTTTTCTCATTGATAAACTCATTTCTGGAAAATTTACATGATAGAGAAAAAGTTAGCTCACCCAGCCTAGTTTTCAAAACATCCAACCGTTTGTCAAAATAATTTAAAACTAATAACTTATGGCCTTCCAAACTTTCCGGAAAACTGCCCATAATCTGTCAAAACAGCCCAAACACATCACTTCGCGGCTATTTTTCTTTATGATTGAGACCCGTATGGACAAACTTCAGTTTTTATCACTTTTTAGATATGGTTAAAATCTTTCTAAAACTACTGAGCTTCTTTCATAACTCTTAATATTCACTATTTCGCGACTAGTTTTGCAAGACCCTTTTGGTCATATTTTCAAGTAAGGAAAATGTTTTTTTTGACGATAAACGTTATTTCCAAATTCACGAGTGGTATCGATAACATACGTATTTGCATGTGTAGCATCATTTCAATTCTTACATTAGACCATATCATTCATATTAGGTTGCGGTTAGAGATCGTGCCTCATTTCAGTGTATCCACTTTTGTCATCGTAGCTATCGCACCAGGTGAGTCATAGCCCCGCTTTTACTCTTTTACTACTCGTTTTAAACTATTTGGGGGAGATACATGCACAAATACTTTCTTGATACTTGAAACGTTTATACTTTTATACTATGCTAAGTTTTTAATACTTTTAGCAGAACTACTATATGTGCCTTAATGTGTAAATCTTGATTGTGTATTCTTGAGCAACGTATATCTTTGGGAAATGGCACCCAGTAGTCCCTTATCTTTGGGAAATGGCACCCAGTAGTCTCTTATCTTTGAGAAATGGCACCCAGTAATCTTTTATACTTTGGGGAATGGCACCCAGTAATCTCATAACTTTGGGAAATGGCACCCAGTAGTCTTTAATCTTTGATCAGTGGCATATACACATATCGTATACTCATATGTCTTAATCATACTATATATATTAGCAGTGGGTTGTGAACACACAGGTTACAAGTCTCTTATGGCAGGACTTGCAACTGAGTGGATTTACGATGCCTTTGCTGTGTGATCATTTTCTATAGGCTTTAATTGTTAAACAAACTCTATGAACTCACCAACCTCGTGTTGACACTTTAGCATGTATTTTTAGGTTTAAGCAATGGCACGCTACTGGAGGTTTTGGCAGGGCATGGCATGGTCATAGAAGACTCTGATTATTCATATGGGGACCGTTTTTAACTATTTTAAGGGCCTACTTCCGCACTACTTTTTACAATGTAAATTCAATATTTTTTATTTAACTATTTTATTCTAAATGATTGAAGTGAAAACCATTTTTGAACTTGTGTTGTAATACCAATTGAGTTACACCCAGCTACATGTATGCTTCCGCTGGACCCGATTCTGGGGGTGTGACATGCTCGATTGGATCTGGCTGAGTTGGGTGTAAAACAAGAGTTGTTTGCTAGGCAAGAACAAGACGGTACGACACTACCTCCAGCAGGTTACACATTAAGTAATGATGAAAAAGACATTTTTTGTGATACGTTGCACAACATCAGGGTACCTCAAGGCTATTGTTCAAATTTCTCTAGTTTGGTCAGCCTAAAGGATAGGAAGCTCATTGACCTAAAATCGCATGACTATCACATGTTAATGCAAGAGTTTCTGCCCGTTGCAATACGCTCAATCATGCACCCACCCACACGATATGCTATTATCAGGTTTTGCATTTTCTTTAAATCGATATGTAGCAAAGAAATAATATCGCAACAACTAGATAATATGCAAGCAGAACTGGTAGTGACACTCTGCCTACTCGAGAAGTTCTTTCCTCCATCTTTTTTTGATATTATGATACACTTGACTGTGCACTTTACTAGGGAGGTCAAATTATGTGGTCCTATTTGCTTTCGGTGGATGTATCCATTCAAAATATGTATGAAGGTTATTAAAGGACATGTGAAAAACAGGAATAGACCAGAAGGATGCATTGCTGAGGAGACTATTGCGGAAGAAACAATACAGTTTTTTAGCGAATATCATAAATCCATGGAAACTATTGGTCTCCCACATGATAAACATGAAACTGATGAAAATGAGGACGGAAAGCCATTGTCGGCCGACAAATCAAGTGAAGTTTCTGCGGAACTCTTTCAGAAAGCACATTTGTATATAATACATAATACAGATGAAATTGTACCGTATATCGAGTAAGTTTTAATAACACAGGTCTATTTCCTTACTTAAAACGATCTATCAAATATAATAATCAAACACATTGTTTCAGGCGACACAAGCAGGTTTTGAAAACACAAAACCCGGGTAAACGAATGGCATTTCTGGAGAATGAACACACTAAATCTTTTCCTAAGTGGTTACGCAAAGAGGTAATTAATCTTATGCTATTTATAATTGATTTTTTTTCACTGCCATATACATAGTTTAGTTTTCACTACCAGACATAGAATGAATGTGTGTTTGGGAATGCAATTAGGATGCCATACTAAATCCTTCCAACTTGTAATGAAATTCAGGTTGAGAGAGAGTTGAACATCGACAAAGAAAGTGTATCAGAAACTATAAGGTGGATATCATATGGACCACGCGCCAGCGTAGTGAAATACGATGCATATATCATCAATGGGTATACCTTTCGTACGAAATGTCATGAAGGAAAAGTTTACCAGAACAGTGGGGTTAGTGTTGATGCATTAGATATGCACATATCTAAAGAAGTTGCAACCACAAGGCAAGCATTTTATTATGGGGTTTTGCAAGAGATATGGGAGCTAGATTACCGTTACAGGCAAATTCCTCTTTTCAAATGTGATTGGGTTGATCGCAAAGGTGGTGTGAAACGCGATACTATTGTTAGGTATACATTGATTGACCTGAATAAATTAGGCCACAAGGTTGATCCGTTCATATTAGCCTCACAAGCACGACAAATCTTTTATGTCCAAGACCAGTTAGATAAAAAATTGTCTATTGTGTTTAAGACACCTCCCAAGAATTACAAAGATAAGTATGATGAAGTCGATGAGGAATTTAGTACCGTCATTCACCAGCACAATGATAACATACTGCCACGTGTGGATCGACGTGACTTGGGTAACGAATCACGAACTGACTACTATCGAACAAACTGTGGAGGTGTTGTTATACGAAAATCCAAGTGAACCATGTTATGTAATAAGAGCTTGGGAATTGTCCAATGTATTTAGGTGTTTGTGTTATGTTATGGCTGTATAGTTTTGTTTGGTTGTTGTTTCATGTAACATTGTCTTTATGGCTCACTTTCTTAATAAATTTACCTTAATTAAGCAAAAACAAATGTTTGAGCTGTTATTTATGCGTATTTTGTGTGACTATTGTTCATCGAATTGCAACATGAAATTGACATTTGTGTGCCGTTTTGTAACATTTATTCACACAAATTAAAGCATGTTTCTTTTGGGTATTTAGTCACACACAACTAACCATAAAGTGACCAAAATTGTTAGTAACTGTGACCATATATGCTGTCTAAAGTCAAGGAATGTGTATTTTTTATGACTATTGATCATCCAATAGCCACATGAATTAGGCTTTTGTGTCGCCTTTGGTAACATTTAGTCACACAAACCATGGTTTTGGGAGTGTATTTACTCTCATATAACTAGCCATAAAGTGACCAAAAGTGTTAATATGTGTGACCATATGATGTTTAAAGTTAATGAATGTGTATTCTGTGTGACTTTTGATCATCCAATTGCCACACTAATTTGTTTTTTGTGTGGCCTTACTAACATTTAGTCACACAAAGCATGTTTTTGGGAGTGTATTTAGTCACATACAACTAACCATCAAGTGACCAAAAGTGTTAATAAGTGTGACCATATGCTGTTTAAAGTGAAGGAATGTGTATTTTGTGTGACTATTGATCATCCACTTGCCACATGAATTTGGTTTTTGTGTAGCCTTTGGTAACATTTAGTCACACAAAGCATGTTTTTGGGAGTGAATTTAGTCACATACAACTAACCATCAAGTGACCAAAAGTGTTAATAAGTGTGACCCTATGGTGTTGAAGGTGAAGGAATGTATGGTTTGTGTGACTATAGATATTCCAATTGCCACATAAATTTGGTTTTTGTGTGGCCTTTACTAACATTTAGTCACACAAAGCATGTTTTTGGGAGTGTATTTATTCATATACAACTAACCATCAAGTGACCAAAAATGTTAATAAGTGTGACCATATGCTGTTTAAAGTGAAGGAAAGTGTATTTTTTGTGACTATTGATCATCCACTTGCCACATGAATTTGGTTTTTGTATGGCCTTTTGTAACATTTAGTCACACAAAGCATGTTTTTGGGAGTGAATTTAGTCACATACAACTAACCATCAAGTGACCAAAAGTGTTAATAAGTGTGACCATATTTTGTTTAAAGTGAAGGAATGTGTATTTTGGGTGACTATTGATCATCCACTTGCCACATGAATTTGGTTTTTGTGTGGCCTTTGGTAACATTTAGTCACACAAATCATGTTTTTGGGAGTGAATTTAGTCACATACAACTAACCATCAAGTGACCAAAAGTGTTAATAAGTGTGACCATATGCTGTTTAAAGTGAAGGAATGTGTAGTTTGTGTGACTATTGATCATCCACTTGCCACATGAATTTGGTTTTTGTGTGGCCTTCGGTAACATTTAGTCACACAAAACATGTTTTTGGGAGTGTATTTAGTCACATACAACTAACCATCAAGTGACCAAAAGTGTTAATAAGTGTGACCATATGCTATTTAAAGTGAAGGAATGTGTATTTTGTGTGACTATTGATCATCCACTTTCCACATGAATTGGGTTTTTGTGTGGCCTTTGTTAACATTTAGTAGCACAAATCATGTTTTGGCTACACTTAAATAATGTGTGACAAACTGTTTAGTGTGACTATATGTACTGGATTTTGGCTACACTTAAATAATGTGTGACAAACTGTTTTGTGTGACCGTATATGGCATTTGGTCATACTATTAGAAGCAAATGTGACTATAAGTTTAGTGTGACCATATATGGCATCAAGGTTACTTGTATTTGTCACACGTTCCAAATGCGTATGTGACTAAATGATCTGGAACAAAATCACCAGTTACGTTTAGTCACATAAGGGTCGATTGTGTGGCAATAGAAGTCTTATGGTCACAAACTCGAAATGCTCATGTGTGACTAATTCGTAAATGCTGTCAATTTACCTACCTTCAGCCACACAAATATTTGAATGTGTGGCTGTTCCAAATTGACCATGTGTGACCATAGGTCGTTTTTGTACTAGTGAAGCTAAAAAGGAAAAAGTGCTTAAAAGAAATAAAGAAGAATTGTATAACGAGAAAGTCCCAAGGGTAGAGATGGTGTTGTCGTGTTTTGTTAAGTTTGAGGTGTTGTTGAGGTCAGTGGTTCGAGCCCTAGTTCACCCCTGACTTCATATGTTTTTTTTTTTTGTTTTTTTTTTTGCACTTTTTTGTTTAAGAAACTTGTTTATAACCTTTGCTACTAGTTGTTAAACGTGGCTAAAGCTACATTCCCTCCAATATTTTCGTGAAATTTTTTGTAAATTTTGTAAAAATTTGAATGTATTCCCCCAAAGTTTTCATCAATCCCATTCTAAACTAATCAACAAAATTTCAAAACTCCTCCTATCACAGCCAATAATACATCTCATATCACCACAAATCCCGTCACCACCACAACTCTCCTGTGATAGACCCACCACACCCGTCACCACTGGTAAGTATTGTTATGTTTGTTTTGTATTAATCGTTCTAACAAAATATATACGTACCCCTACAGTTATAACCATATTAGGTAATTCAAATTTTTTTTAGACGATAACCTCTTGTAAATTATGTCACTTTCTTGGTAAATGTAGATAGTTAATTTGTTTTACAATATAAGTAACCCTGTAAAGGGTTTTACTACATGAACATGGAACAAGAATTTAGCTTCTTAATTGGTTATCCCTCCTTGACCCAAACACCCCTTTAGGAACTGTTTCATTAGACTTCATTGAATTATTAGCATAATTCAATACCACATTCCATCTTTTATATATGTTCCTTACTTGGACTGTCTTTTTATTTTTTATGCTCATCAATTGGAGTTTCATTTTGTCTTCTATACTCATCAATAACTTAGGCTATCTTTTAAACTTGCCTGCAGGGACCACATTTATAAACATGGACAAGACTTGGATGGTAACTAAAAGGACCACCAAATCTTATATTGATGGAGTATAGGCGTTTATTAATTATGCAGTAGAAAACTTGCGTAAGATGGGGAACATCGACCCACGAGTTAATAAACTTCATCTTAAAATGCCATGTCCGTGTACAAACAGTTGTAACCACATAAACCGAACAGTGGAGGCAGTGCAGTGGCATTTATTCAGGAATGGGATTGATCTAACCTACATAAAGTGGACCAAACATGGAGAGAAGGATGGGCCAACAAAAAGTTCCCCAAAACCTGTTGACGCTACAACAGAATTTGTTGACGACACGGATTTTGCTTCATATATTCCAACAGATGGCCCAACAACGGTAGATATGGTTAATGCTACAAAAGATAATTTTGAATCAGAGGATGACCTTGTCAAGTTTCAAGAACTATTATTAGATGCAGAGAAGCTTGTTTACGAAGGATGTCCCGACTTCACAAAGATGTCCGCAATAGTTAAACTACTCAACTTAAAGGGTAAGTATGGATGTTCTGATAAGTTCTTTACTGAATTACTAGGATTATTAAAAAAGATGCTACCTGCTGGTAACAAAATGGTGGAAAAAACATATCAAGCCAAAAAAGTTGTGAAGTTGATGGGTTCAGGATACCAAAAGATACATGTATGTATCAACAACTGCCTTCTTTACTGGAAAGATGACAAGGATTTGACTGTGTGTCGAACTTGTGGGACATCAAGATGGAAGGTGGATGAGAAGACACATAAAGTGTACGAAAACATTCCAACAAAGGTAATGTGGTACTTTCCAATTATACCAAGACTGCAACGAATATTTAAGATATAAAGCATTTCAGAAGATTTAAGATGGCACGCCACACGGAGGATAATCGACAGTGTGTTACGTCACCCCGCAGATTCATTGGCATGGCGTACCATAGATGAAAAATTCCCAGAAATTGCTGAAGATCCAAGAAATATACGGCTGGGAATATCGGCTGATGGGGTTGACGTACACACTGGAAATAGGCATCATAGTGTATGGCCAGTTTTAAATGTCATATACAACCTTCCTCCATGGTTGTGTATGAAAAGAAAGTTTATCAATCTTTCGGTATTAATATCAGGATACCCGGGAAATGATATCGATGTGTTTTTAGAACCGTTGGTAGATGATCGACACACCTTATTCGAAAAAGGGGTTCATACATATGATGCATCCACAAAATATTGCTTTAAGCTACGTGTCGTTGTGTTATGGACAATAAATGATTACCCTGCACTTGGTACACTATGTGGATGCCCGTACAGTGGATTCAAAGGTTGTGTGGTTTGCGGAAAGATACAAACTGTGTTAGACTTTTTGCCTCGTCCAAGCAAAGTTATGTTGGACACAGACGATATCTACCATATGACCATCCGTTCAGAAGGCAAAGGAAGGCATTTAATGGACAACCAGATTTTCTCCCAGCTCCAACTCCAATGACAGGGGAACAAATATACAACGAGGTACAACATATTGAAAATAAGTGGGGAAAAGGAAAACGAACAAACAATAAGGCATCAGAAAACCAAGAACATACGGGAGGCAGAGGTGGGAAGATTAAAAAGCATAAAAGAAACACAAAAGTCGAAGAGGGTTGTTCAAGCCAAGTAAACGGACAAAACGGTGCGTATTGGAAGAAATTCAACATTTGGTACCGAAAACTTAGGTATTGGAGGCATAATTCTGTTCCACTTTGTATTGATTTTATGCATGTTGAAAAGAATGTTGCTGAGAGCCTCGTCGGAACTTTGCTACATGTTCCAGGAAAGACGAAAGATGGACTGAATGCTCGATTGGATCAGGCTAAGTTGGGGGTAAAACAAGAGTTGTTTGCTAGGCAAGAACAAGACGGTACAACACTACCTCCAGCAGGTTACACATTAAGTAATGCATCAGGGTACCTCAAGGCTATTGTTCAAATTTCTCTAGTTTGGTCAGCCTAAAGGATAGGAAGCTCATTGGCCTAAAATCGCATGACTATCACATGTTAATGCAAGAGTTTCTGCCCGTTGCAATACGTTCAATCATGCACCCACCCACACGATATGTTATTATCAGGTTTTGCTTTTTCTTTAAATCGATATGTAGCAAAGAAACAATATCGCAACAACTAGATAATATGCAAGCAGAACTGGTAGTGACACTTTGCCTACTCTAGAAGTTCTTTCCTCCATCTTTTTTTGATATTATGATACACTTGACTGTGCACCTTACTAGGGAGGTCAAATTATGTGGTCCCATATGCTTTCGGTGGATGTATCCATTCGAAAGATGTATGAAGGTTATTAAAGGACATGTGCGAAACAGGAATAGACCAGAAGGATGCATTGCTGAGGAGACTATTGCGGAAGAAACAATAGAGTTTTTTAGCGAATATCATAAATCCATGGAAACTATTGGTCTCCCACATGATAAACATGAAACTGATGAAAATGAGGACGGAAAGCCATTGTCGGCCTGTAAATCAAGTGAAGTTTCTGCGGAACTCTTTCAGAAAGCACATTTGTATATAATATAAAATACAGATGAAATTGTACCATATATCGAGTAAGTTGTAATAACACATGTCTATTTCCTTACTTAAAATGATCTATCAAATATAATAATCAAACACATTGTTTCAGGCGACACAAGCAGGTTTTGAAAACATAAAACCCGGGTAAACGAATGGCATTTCTGGAGAATGAACACACTAAATCTTTTGCTAGGTGGTTACGCAAAGAGGTAATTAATCTTATGCTATTTATAATTGAATTTTTTTTTCACTGCCATATACATAGTTTAGTTTTCACTGCCAGACATAGAATGAATGTGTGTTTGGGAATGCAATTAGGATTCCATACTAAATGCTTCCAACTTGTAATGAAATTCAGGTTGAGAGAGAGTTGAACATCGATAAAGAAAGTGTATCAGAAACTGTAAGGTGGATATCATATGGACCACGCGCCAGCGTAGTGAAATACGATGCATATATCATCAATGGGTATACCTTTCTGTCACAACTCGTAATTTCCGGTCATTTTCCAAACTTTGACAATCTACTATTCATCAGTTACTATTCACCGATTACTATTCATCGTTTTACTATTCATCGTTTTCGAGGTCAATTTGATATTCTGAGAAGCGTTAGGAAATTTTACTATTCACGTGACACTATTCATTCCAGAAGAAATAACACTATTCACGTGCATTACTCATGTCATCGTAAATTTAGTTAACGAGTATTCAAATTCGCGTAACCGTATTGGTTCAGGTGCGAATTCATGCATTATCATTTGGGACATCTCATACGGACTAGAAATAGTCTATATATCATTACAATAGCACTTGCATACTATTCCACTCGTAGGATATTCAAAATAATACTTTTGATATATTTGACTTTTTACGATGGTTTATTTTAAATAAACGTTAACACGCGACCAATAATGTGACTAACACGTCCGAAACTCCCGACTATGATCCCAATATATTTTTATATTCATTTTAATAATATAAAAATTATAATATTAATTTACCCGCTGTTTTGGAAATTTATTTAATTTATATCGTACGCCTAATTTAATTACGACGGTTTTCGTAGAAATTAAACAATAATTATCCAAACACTCAATACTTGTACCCAACCTATTTGTACAATTTTTGTGACTTTATTATGTCCCGGTTAACTCCGTTAAAATTTATTTTTAGTTAACCCGGTACCCGGTATACCCTAAAACAACTAATAAACACAAAATCTTACACCTAATACACTAACTTTCTTACACCTTTCATCTTTTTCTTCCTACTCCATAATGCCGCCCCCCCCCCCCCCTACCATACCAATCAATCTTACACATTTGACAATCTTACTAAACCATTAATGTTGTCCTCAAAATTTTCTTACCCATTTTATATATATCTAAAAGTCTTACATTTCATCTCATTCTACAAATACCAACTAGCACTTTCTTCTCTCTTTTCTCTCTTTTGGTTCACGGCAAAACAACAAGGAGCAAGAAGAAATCTTATTTTTTCAAGATCTAGTAGATTATTAAGCTTAGATTGTTTACCTTTTTGAGTTTTGAAAGATAAACTCAAGGTTTACTTAGGTTTTCATCCTCAAAATCTCCTTAATCTTTGAAGTAAGTATATCAAACTCATTTTTATAATTTTACCAAGTTTATACAAGTTTCATATGTTATATATACAAGATCTACATGCATATGCTAGTTATACCACTTTATTTTACAAACTTTTAATTTTGAACCCTAGAAAGTGATTATAGTTAGATCCTTGTTAGATCCACTTGATTTATGATGTTTAGGAACCCATGACACCCTAAGAAGGTGTATGGTAGGATTAGATTAGTTTTGTGGTGATTGAAAGTGGTTTGGTTGAAGTTGGAACTAGATTAGAACCTTAGAAATGATTTTTGAGACATTACATATACCTACTGTCCCTATTTTGAAATCGTGGGAAACTCAGGAACTCAGGGGTAATTTTTGACCAAATATTTAGAAAATACTTTTAAAAACGAAACTTTTGGCGAAAGAACGGATTAAAACGAGCTTATAACGAAGGAGATATGACTTTTGTAAATTTAACGACGAAAACTATTTTCTGAAAAACTGCATGCTGTTTGACAGTTTTCGACGGGCAAATAGAGACGTTAAACGTAACCTAGAGGAGCCGAGTTATCAAAAATATATTAGTACTTACTAAAACGAATCCGTGGATATAAAGAACGAGGAAAATGAACTTAAAACGACCAAGTTATACGTGTTTTAAAATTGTCAAAACTATATATATATATAGTCACTACTAGAAAATAATATAACTACGTACTAAATAATATACTTTCTAGATTTCTTATTCAAGAAGTTTATTTTTAACTAACGAAGTACGTACGACTTAAGGTTTATTACGCGAATACTAGACATTATTTTAAGGTATTCTAGACGAGGAATATAACACTAACATTTTTATACGATATATTACGACAAGTTTTTATAACTCTATTTGGACTTATTTTTCCTAAGCATGGAAAGTATTTTATTTGACAATAACTAGTATTTCCAAGTCACGAGTGGTATAGGTATCATGTGCATGTGCATTCATTACATCACGGCATGATCTAAATTAGATCACGATTATTCATTTAGGTTGCGGCTAGTGTTCGCGCCTCATTGTCCCGATTACTTTACCATCGTTGTACCATCTTTGTACTATCACTCTAGGTGAGTTCTCATAGCCCCGTTTTAAGTACTTATTTGATTTTAAATCCCACGGGGGAGAATACATTGCACCAATTATTTTTGTACATGCCCAAGTATTAAATTCCATACATTGCTTAAGTTGTTAGTACTATCACTTCAAGTCCCCTTTATTATCATGGACCGTTAATTATATTGCCAAGCGAGAGTGAGTGGATAGATCTATCGATGGTGACGCCTCCATTCGTGTTTGGGTTGCTCCATAAGGAAAACGAATGCATTTCATGTCTGAATAATTTGAGTGCCTGATAAACACTCCTTTGGGGCCAATTTTAGTATGTCTAGCTTCGGGGTCATGAGCTTAAGATCAATGTAGCATTTTGACATATTGTCACCTTGCTTTTACTTTTACTTGTGGCTATTGTACATACGATTTAACTTATAAACCTATGATTATTCACCAACTTTATGTTGACCATTTTTCGCAATGTATTTCTCAGGTTATTAAGGTAGCTCATGTTGCATACATTTGGACCTTCATGGAGTCGCGGATTCGACGCGTCTCACCTTATATTTTCTGCACTTATGAAACGTTTGATCTTGTTGAACTTATTTTATCTAAATTAGCAACATCTTTTGGGACCTAAGCTTTGTAAACTCTGAATGTTTTAATGATCAAACGATGTATTTTCTAAACGACACTTTAGGTCGTTCAATATAACTGTAACTATGGTGCTATGACAGTCACCCTCAGGTATTCCATTTCGCTGCCATTCAGGTAAATTGGGGGTGTGACACTTTCGTACGAAATGTCATGAAGGCAAAGTTTACCAGAACAGTGGGGTTAGTGTTGAGGCATTAGATATGCACATATCTAAAGAAGTTGTAGCCACAAGGCAAGCGTTTTATTATGGGGTTTTGCAAGAAATATGGGAGCTAGATTACCGTTACAGGCAAATTCCTCTTTTCAAATGTGATTGGGTTAATCGCAAACGTGGTGTGAAACGCGATACTATTCTTGGGTATACATTGGTTGACCTGAATAATTTAGGCCACAAGGTTTATCCGTTCATATTAGCCTCACAAGCACGATAAGTGTTTTATGTGCAAGACTAGTTAGATAAAAAATTGTCTATTATGTTTAAGACACCTCCCAAGAATTACAAAGATAAGTATGATGAAGTCGACGAGGAATTTAGTACCGTCATTCACCAGCACAATGATAACATATTGCCACGTGTGGATCGACGTGACTTGGGTAACGAATCACGAACTGACTACTATCGAACCAACTGTGGAGGTGTTGTTATACGAAAATCCAAGTGAACCATGTTATGTAATAAGAGCTTGGGAATTGTCCAATGTATTTAGGTGTTTGTGTTATGTTATGTCTGTATAGTTTTGTTTGGTTGTTGTTTCATGTAACATTGCCTTTATGGCTCACTTTCTTAATAAATTTACCTTAATTAAGCAAACAAAAAATGTTTGAGCTGTTATTTATGCGTATTTTGTGTGACTATTGTTCATCCAATTGCAACATGAAATTGATATTTGTGTGCCGTTTTGTAACATTTATTCACACAAATTAAAGCATGTTTCTTTTGGGTATTTAGTCACACACAACTAACCATAAAGTGACCAAAATTGTTAGTAACTGTGACCGTATATGCTGTTTAAAGTCAAGGAATGTGTATTTTTTATGACTATTGATCATCCAATTCCACATGAATTAGGTTTTTGTGTGGCCTTTGGTAACATTTAGTCACACCAACCATGGTTTTGGGAGTGTATTTACTCTCATATAATTAGCCATATAGTGACCAAAAGTGTTAATAAGTGTGACCATTTGATGTTTAAAGTTAATGAATGTGTATTATGTGTGACTATTGATCCTCCAATTGCCACACTAATTTGTTTTTTGTGTAGCCTTTACTAAATTTAGTCACACAAAGCATGTTTTTTGGGAGTGTATTTAGTCACATACAACTAACCATCAAGTGACCAAAAGTGTTAATAAGTGTGACCATATGCTGTTTAAAGTGATGGAATGTGTATTTTGTGTGACTATTGATCATCCACTTGCCACATGAATTTGGTTTTTGTGTGGCCTTTGGTAACATTTAGTCACACAAAGCATGTTTTTGGGAGTGAATTTAGTCACATACAACTAACCATCAAGTGACCAAAAGTGTTAATAAGTGTGACCATATGTTGTTTAAAGTGAAGGAATGTGTATTTTGTGTGACTATTGATCATCCACTTGCCACATGAATTTGGTTTTTGTGTGGCCTTTGGTAACATTTAGTCACACAAAGCATGTTTTTGGGAGTGAATTTAGTCACATACAACTAACCATCAAGTGACCAAAAGTGTTAATAAGTGTGACCATATGTTGTTTAAAGTGAAGGAATGTGTATTTTGTGTGACTATTGATCATCCACTTGCCACATGAATTTGGTTTTTGTGTGGCCTTTGGTAACATTTAGTCACACAAAGCATGTTTTTGGGAGTGAATTTAGTCACATACAACTAACCATCAAGTGACCAAAAGTGTTAATAAGTGTGACCATATGTTGTTTAAAGTGAAGGAATGTGTATTTTGTGTGACTATTGATCATCCACTTGCCACATGAATTTGGTTTTTGTGTGGCCTTTGGTAACATTTAGTCACACAAAGAATGTTTTTGGGAGTGAATTTAGTCACATACAACTAACCATCAAGTGACCAAAAGTGTTAATAAGTGTGACCATATGTTGTTTAAAGTGAAGGAATGTGTATTTTGCGTGACTATTGATCATCCACTTGCCACATGAATTTTGTTTTTGTGTGGCCTTTGGTAACATTTAGTCACACAAAACATGTTTTTGGGAGTGTATTTAGTCACATACAACTAACTATCAAGTGACCAAAAGTGTTAATAAGTGTGACCATATGCTATTTAAAGTGAAGGAATGTGTATTTTGTGTGACTATTGATCATCCACTTACCACATGAAATGGGTTTTTGTGTGGCCTTTGTTAACATTTAGTCACACAAATCATGTTTTGGCTACACTTAAATAATATGTGACAAAACTGTTTAGTGTGACTACATGTACTGGATTTTGGCTACACTTAAATAATGTATGACAAACTGTTTTGTGTGACCGTATATGGCATTTGGTCATACTATTAGAAGCAAATGTGACTATAAGTTTACTGTGACCATATATGGCATCAAGATTACTTGTATTTGTCACACGTTCCAAATGCGTATGTGACTAAATGATCTGGAACAAAATCACCAGTTACGTTTAGTCACATAATGGTCTATTGTGTGGCAATAGAGGTCTTATGGTCACACATTCGAAATGCTCATGTGTGACTAATTCGTAAATGGTGTCAATTTACCTACCTTCAGCCACACACATATTTGAATGTGTGGCTGTTCCAAATCGACCATGTGTAACCATAGGTCGTTTTTGTACTAGTGTTTGTCCTTGACTTCCGCCCATGTGAGCTGGTAGGCTGTCGTTGTTCCCATAGTCTGGACTGTGGCGTTCCACCAGGATAAGGCATCTTTCATGAGTGTTCCTGTTGTGAAGGTGACTTTCGTGTCGTCGGTACAACCGCTTCTTTGAAAGACAGTCACAATTCGCTCAAACCAGTAAGCTAGTTTGGTTACACCTTCAGTACCTTTGTAGAAAGTAGACTGGAAACTCATCAAGTCTTTGTAAGTACACCGGCGATGGGTGGCTGCCACACTCTCTCTAATGGGCATGCTAGTACCGCTGTTGCGGGCATTTGCTGCTTCTTATTATGCCAAGACTGCATTCACGCCATCGGCAATCGCCTTCAAAATATCTTCCGGAGTCATTACAGGTGTGGTGGTTGCAGTTTCGGGGGTAGCAATTGCTCTTCTTGTGCGTGCCATGTTTTACTTTGACCAAATTCAAACTCGCATCTTTTTACTTTGACCAAATTCAAATTCAAGTTGGCATTCTTAACATTAACGTAAACTTAAATCGTGAACAACAACAAATAACATTGTCGTAATTTATGATGTGCATAATGAAAATCCTTTTAGTGATTTGTCGTTAAAAAAAATATTGAAGAGGTTAACTAATCATCTCAAATTATTAATATTATTTTTATCATGTCATAATAATATAAAACATAACACTGTTCTTTTTTAAATTTGCATTTCAAAAGTCTTGTACGGAGTACTATCATTATGCCCATTTGAATGATATATCCCCCATTTTCTCCCTATGAATTTCTTGGAGACAGTAACACAGCCATCGTTCCCGATGCAATTCAAAACAAAAAAACAATAGAAAGTCTCGTGATCCAAAAAATTGACAAAACTACATGGGATTTCCACACTTTTGGAACGGTTCCCTATGCAGTTAAAAATTTTGAAACCATTGTTAGGCTTTGGTTATCTTTTTTTAAAATAAATTTTCTTTTGTATCAAGATTCCCATTCAAGATGATATTAAACATTTGACATTTTTTTCATATACTCCCATTACAAAGTAAAACAGACCCATCGGAAAAATCACAACTGCCTGTGACAAATCACAACTAAAACTAAAAAACATGCTCATTACCATACGATCCATTATCATCAGCTATGCTTGGATCTAACAAACTACAGGCCAATACCTTTTTTCTAACAATAAACAGTCTCAAAAGATGGTACCAATCATCAGTTCCTCACCGACACCGCTATCACAAACATCGAAATTAAAATAACACCACAATGAAAAAAAAAAAAAAAAAAAAAAACTCTAAGTATTATCCGTCACTTTGAAATACCCTATAGATCTACCAAAATAGAATGTCAGTTAACCACCGATACCACACTGTTACGCAATTGATATACCTATAAAATACAAAAACTTTAATACATTTACAAACAAATTTACACAACATTATACACAATAAACTCTACATGAACCTTACAAAATAATTACCAACATATTTTTTTTCCTTAGAAGCCGTTTCTGGCGACTACAGCAGTGACAACAGCATATTCCGATGGAGGCAGAGCATATTATGGCGGCCGCAACGGAATATTCAGTCTGAAATGGCTGTCGCGGCTAACAAAATTGGGAGGATATTAGATCTACAAAAAATATAGATAGATTTATAAAATGTCTTCAAGACTTAATCAAATAAATTAATTAACTAAAAAAAAAGATACGAAGAGTAAATAACCCTTTCGTGATGTAGATGTTTCGGTGGTGGGTTTTTTGTGGTGCCCGCTTCGTTAGTGGTGAAGATGGTGGGGGTCGGGAGTAGTTATGTGAGTGTTATAACAGCAGCGGTTATGACTAAATTGCTACAGATCTCGCGGTTGCAACAACATATCCAGCGCCGGCTGCTTCAAATATACGGAAAAAAAAAACATATTCAAAAATGTTATAACAACTAAAAAACCATCAAAACATGAAAAAGAAAAATAGATTTTAAAACAAAAACCATAAAAAGATACCTCAAAACCCAAAAGTTGGTATTGGTTTCGTGTCTTGGTTGGATTTCGTTGACGGGTTTCCATGATTGTAGTTGGCTGTGATTACATGAAAGAAAAATATTAGTATGACTTTTTGATGAGATGAGAGTGGAGAGAGGGTGAGAGCTTTTCAGATTTGACTATGTAAGTGTCTTTGTGTGTGTGGTGAGCTTTTATATGTCTTAGGTTCGGGTGTTGAATCTTAAATATAGGTTTGGAATAAGGTTCGGAGTTAGGATGTGTTTATTGCTCCTTTATAATATATATATATATATATATATATATATATATACTAGTTTTCAAAGCCCGCCCGATGGACGGGCATGACGTATAATTATCGTTTACATTTTTTTTGTTTAGCTAAATATTTGTGTTAAAAAATTGTTTATTATACAAAGATTTTAAAGAATAGTACCCACGTTTGTCAAATTGTTTGTGTTTGGTACAATGTTCTGTGTAATAACATAGTATATGATTGAAATTTGAATGCGAGATAACGCTTCTTTATACACAACGTTTGTAGTAGCATAGCCTGTCCGATGGGTGGGTGAGCTTTATGAATATCGTTGAAAAAATTAAGTTGATGAAAATAAGTTATAAATATACCAATGTATTTATTGAATGCATTAAGAACAAATAGAAATAAAGGTTTATCGAATATAATAAAAGAAGTTACAAAGTGATACGCAAGAAGAAAACATACAACCAAATAAACTAAAATGTGAAATAAAGCTTATTTGTATACAATGTACAATGTTTTTTATGTTTCATTTTAGCTCAGAACTATGATATATGTCACTTGTGTATACACAATTATTTATACATGTAGAAAATGCAGTTGGTTGACTGCTTCACAAGAGATAGTGGCGAAGATATTCGACTTGAGCCGGATATTTGAGCTTCATCAGAGCTTTAGCTTTATGCTTCCTAACCATCTCCTTTGATATACTCATGTTACCCACGATTTTTGCCAGTGTTTTGTAGCCTTTATCGTCGAGTCTATATCTTTTTCTGATCACCAAGTTCTCCTTTGGTGTTAATGAAAGAAGTTGCACATATACATTAAACTTTAAGCTTGATAATTTAAACAGAAACTGCGTTCTTTTACAGGAATTATGAAATAATTAAATTACCACAACATTCAGTGCAAGCCTGAGAAGAGAAAGCTACCATCTCTCGTCACCATCATTGCCTGCAAACATGTTGATAATCTCTTCCTGTGTGGCTGGATTCTTTCTAGTAAGAGATACAATGGGCTTCAGTACTTTTGTAACTTTACGATATCTTTTAAGGGAATTCCAGCTGTCTTTACTATCTCTTCTTTCGTTGGCTGTCTAATAAGATCAAACCATAGATTTATTTTATTATTTTTTTTTTGCGTTTTTTGTATCTCAATTCTAACATGCATTGATCAAAGATTTCAACTTTTCTAATACTGTTTAATTAAGGAAGCATTCATTGCAATGATTCAGTTCAAACAATGATATAAAATAAAAGTCTTGTTTTTTATAAAACTCGAACCATTTGTTGAATACCGTAATATTTAGATTAGCATTGGAGAAAAATACCGATTCGAGGCCAAAAGGGGCTTTAAAAAAACTTTAGAGAGTCATGGATCGTATGATGGCATGTCGAATAGAGCGTATGATGAAAGTTGTAGTTTTCTTCCTGGAGCTTTTTGAGTGCAATGACCTGTCTGGCCGTGTCTTTAATTCGACCAATTTTTTTTTTGTTACATTTTTATCTAATGATACTGAAATTCATCCAAAAAAAGAAGCTTCGATTCAAAACAAAGAAAACTCACCTTGACAACATGAATCAATATCAAAAAATATTTGGTAAATAAAGGTATTAATCAAATCAACTCTACACAAATGCTACTTATATATCCTAAAGTATTGTAATACGTAACTTTTCAAAATCACTAAGCACCAAACACATCAATTCATGATGTGCAACTATATTCTACACTACAGTAAAAGTGAAGATGGAGGTTGAATACGATAGTGATAATGGTCCAAGTCAGAAAATTTTATCAAGATAGTGATTTTTTAGCGTCTATTTCATTTTTTGGCCCAGATGCCCACGCTAACCCCGTTGCCTTCTCAGCCCATTTGCCATGCATTTTGCCCAAAGTTGCTTATCTGCAAAAAGCTTTAATAAAGCATATGCAATTGACTGTTGATCATGGGGATTAATAAGCAAGCCATTGTCTAGAACATGCAATGAAGAAATTATCAAAGCCCAAATACACTTGTAATCAATTTTATATTTACATCCAACTAAAAACAGTTTCTGACCAATGTGGTCACTTGTAATCAATTTTGTACATTTTTATCTGAAAATGAATTCACATACCTGGTTGTTAATCGATGAGTCGTTCTGCTCATCTCTGTATCTTTGCCTTAGGATATGAGGTAGCTTTGGTGGTTCTGCTCATCTCTGTATCTTCACCCCTTTTAGTATTATCTACTGGTTCATTCAATCTACCCGAATTATATTTATAAAAAAAATGTGTCTATTAGAAATTACGTCAAACTGAGCATCTAGGTCCGTTTGACCTTCAATAATTTGAATAAGCTTTTGAATAATGGTATAAAATAAAAGTCTTGATATTTTATAAAACTCGAGACCCTTTAATCCTGCTTGGCAGAAGTCTTGAAAGTTTCTGCGCTGTGAACTCATGGTGCTTTTTTCCTGCAATAACCACTACCCAACCCACCCAATTTGCAAATGACACTTCAGAATGCTGAGGAGCGCAAATATGATGTCTAAATGAACTTACCTTAAGACAGTCAATGATCATCTCATGCTTGAAATTTTGACTGTGCACGACTTTAGGTCATCTGATTTGGCATCTTCACGATGTAGTGAGTTGTATTTGTAAAGTTCTAACAAACAAACATCATGATTTCCTTTCCGAAGGATCTCCTCACATATGTTCTCATTGACTTTTTGTTGACAAAGACGGGAGTTTCTTGGATGTCCCTTTGAACATGGCAATCGAGCTAGCGTCTGTTGCTTCTTCTTCCGATATACTAAATCTTTGTACACATTTTAAAGGCTTAAATAATTGACCCAAAGATTGAATCTTGTGTGTATGGTCAACAATAAACAAAAGAGTAACTCAATTAGAATAAATTACAAATGATAGATTTATGATTTGTTTTAAAATAGTTATCTTCAAAACAATGATAATCACACAATTTCTGGATTGTTTGGGATTGCTTATAAATTGCTTTCCATGATTGACATATTAGAAACACAATACATTTGTGAATTTGATCACCTATGTTTCAGTTGTAGTACTTGTTGAGACTCACTACGTGTCACGTTCTCACCGTCTAAAGTCTCCTTCAAACTTAACTTTGGAACCCCTTGTATGACTTAAAAGCTATACCAGTAACATATTAGACTCTTAATATTTTTAGCAACTATCGTACATTATGAGTCTGGGCATACTTCAAATTTTAGAGATACCTGGTTTTACACACAAATAGCTGTATAAACTGTCAAAGTTAAGAAGCAAAGACCCTGGCGAATATCAATATTTCAGCTGTAATGGCTTGACCATGAGAAATAGCATAAGAATCAGTGGATTTAAGTGGTTTCAATCTCCAAATAATAGTGTCTTTTGGTAATATATCACCTGATCCCTGTGAATAAATATTAACATCAGTAAATGAAAAATTAGTTGCTAGAATAAGTTTGGTATAAGCTTATAGAAATGGGTCACATCACCACACTATCTTAGCATCTAAAGTAAATCAAAACGGGTTGTGAGTAATTGTGAGGATTAGGACTGTTAAAATTTTGATTAATAGGAGAATTTATATGAAGCATAAAAGATGAAAGATTTTTGCATTGGTTGTTGAGGTTATGATATACTTACTTGGGTAACGTTTTGGTTCATGCTAAATGTGGCCATATGGGAATAGCCATAGCGTTGTTCCGCTTGACAAATTTCAAGATGTTTGTCGTCCAATGACTTCCTTTGTTCGTCTAGTTCCTAATAAACCTACAAAAAATGCAATTACACTGATTAGAATGGTAAATATTTAGACCAAATAAGTATCATTTAAGGAAAAAAAAGGCCTTACTAAAAACGACCCGTTTCAACCCAAATCTATATTAGAATGGTAAATATTTTGGCGCTCATTGTCAAAATATAGGAAAGTTTATTTTTTAGGATCTTTCCAAGGTTATTTGCAACAGGTATTTAATTGTCACAATATTAGCATCTGTTAATGATTAAACTATGAGTTGGGAAAGCTTTTTCTAACTTCACTTAAAACTAAATGAGGTAACAACAAACCTCTGGTGAGCTTTAAGCAATTTCAATCAATTGCCATCCCCTATATTATCTAACTTTGATCCAGACAATTTTTTTTGCTCCATCTCAACACTCGGGTTTGTCTCACCATCTTTATAGACTTCTTTTTCCCACTTTCCCAGACACAGTTTCTCGACGCCATTGGCAAGACCTCAGTAAGATGTTACTGGTATAAAGCGGCTTCCAAATTCAATACCAGAAATAAGTTCTACTTCATGGCTTGTGAGGCTTGCCACGACCTAGAGTAAACATGCATTGCTCGGGATGAGAGTCGTTAGAGACCACCAGTCGATGTCCCTACTCCACGTCTCTTACTCAAATGAGTTAAAATAAAAACAATAGAGAAAAGAAACATGAAGAAAATCTTAATACGACCCATCGAATGACAAATTTTATAATGTTGTTTGTGTATCAATCTTTTTAACATGATGTTCTAAGGTTCACAATTTTTTGTAAGCTATGAAAATTGTAATAAAACTTTGTGAAAGTTGACATTTAAATGTAACACTACAAATGTGTCTAGCTACATGATTTCCGTAAAGTATTGAGTTGCATTTTACTATCATGTAAATTAAATATATATAATTAGTAGAAGAAGATACAATGATTATAATTCTTCTTTGTAATATAGAAGTAGTAGAGAGCATGTTACCTCTTGTAGTTTCGTTATTCTGGTTTTGGGCGTATGTTGGTATTTACAAGAGCAGTGTTAGGATCATATCCCTAGTTTAAAAGATAAGACAGTGCAGTGACCACGTATCCAATGAGAGGTCGAGCAGCAGCCTGTTCTTGAATACACATGGATGCTACGGCTAAAGCTTGGTAAAACCCCTACCAATATCAACTATGATAGAGTCTTGAGATGGCAAGTAGTGGTATAATCTATAGTATTTAAGGTTGCAACAACTCATATACTGAAACCCAAAATCGAATATGTAACCTCTATACAGAATACTTTTCACAATACAAAAACTTCATAAGCGAGAGAATCACGTTGAAACAACCCTAATCAAACACCCCTATAAATTCTCACAATTACAGAAGTACTAATTTTTTTTTATACCTTTCACCTTTAAATAATCATACTCATATAATCATTTTTTAAACGTAATGATAGACACCACCTTTTAGAATAGGTTCACTGTAGCTATTCCTAACCTTTTACCTGTGGTAAATCAAATAACTGAGTTTCAGATATATTTATTAGCCGTAATACATACCGTAATGTATTGATATAAAAAAATACCTTCTCCAAACCACTGCAAAAAAAGTATCATGAGGGTCAATTTTTTGCAACTAAGAAAGCGATACTAAAAATATGATTACCAGCACCAATTAAGATGGATGGAAAAAAGGTCTTGGTTGTTGGTTGGTTAGCACTTAGCAGGTCAACACAAGTATTTTGCAGAACTTGTCAAAATGCATCACATGTGGTTGCTCCAAAAACATTTGTCGCAATTTCTTAAACTAATATATACTCAACTATTTTTAATCAGATTTAGACGTTTTATGAACATTGAATATACTGGGAGACTTTTAAACAGTTTGACCAATTTCCTTAGCTAGATCTTTACTTTTACCCGTCTGACCCATTTGAGATAGAACATTAAATTAAAGATCCAAATCACATTTACTCTATACTGAGTTGAAATTGTTGGTCACTTTTGGCTCCTTTGTCTAGTAGGAACTTCACTATCTCGATGTTACCCTTACATACTGCAGCGTGAAAGCCATGTATCCATCATTTCTAGCATTGGTAAGTGGTGACATCTCCTTAATGATGGATGATTTTCTTTAACAACTTGAAGTTGTTTTGCTCAACTGCAATGTAAGAAAACTTCCCTACATCACTTAATCACATAACCCTCTAAATTCAGTTGACAAAGGGATGTTCGTTTGTTACTGTCTAAGGGGTTGTCTTGTTGCTACTATTTTTGTTTCCAACTATATAAAGGGGGTGTTTGGTTAGAGTTATTTTTGGCTAAATTTGTAGAATAGGATTAACCTAACTTATAACCGGATAACCCGAATAACTCGACCCGATTAAACAGATTCCTTATAGGGTTGTGTTGTTGGTTAGTTTTTTCTAATATAAGGCCCGTCACGATAACACATTCAATAATTTTTTGGATGGGCAATTGAAGGATTCTCTTAATAAGAAGATGAATTCCGTTTCACAGATCACCAACAATATGCTTGCTTTGGTGTATAGGTCTGTGGTGAGGCATAAGGGAACACATTTTCCTTGAGGCTTAACTATGATCATGAAGTCTGAATAAAGTGATTTCTATACTACTGTATAAAAAACAAACTAATTGAACATTACTGACTTGCAAGGGGTGTTTGGACATGCGTTTTAAAAGTATCATGGAGAATTCACTATCGGCTAATCATTGTTATTCAAAAGTCATCGATAAAGTAATAATCAATTTCCGAGTTTTTTGAGCCACATAATCTAAGGCATAATATCCAGTTTATTCAAATACTAAAAATTGATCATTGCAATTTCAGGTTTCCGCACACATCCAAACACACTTGCAATAGTGTATTCATACCTTATTTAAGTAGTTTCCTATAAGCCCGTATTCTCTAAGTTTTTAACTTAACTTGCAACCACATGCACAGGTCTATACCACATAAGCATACGCAAACAGTCAACTCATAGCTTGAAGGTATCACTGAACATACAGGACTCGAAGGTATCATAGAACATACACGAACCTGTGACTTTGAGTTGGTAATCATAAGCGATCTGCATAAACAAATCATTTAGATATTGAAGTGTGGCCATTGGCAATATAAAAATTATAATTTAAAGACAATTCAAGGAGAACTAGCAAGATGGGCGGGTCGAGTAAGTGTTATGGGTCAGCACTGGTTTTTATGTGACCACAGTGATTTCTATACTATTGTATCAAAGACGAACAAATTGAACAATTACTGACTTGCAAGGGGTGTTTAGACAAAAAAAATTGACACCAGGGGTAAGGAAGCACAGGGCTGACTGGCTTAACCAATTCAGGTTTTAGTGTGTCATTTTTTGGACAGGTCAGATCAGATTGGATGCCAATGTAAACATAAATATATTCTAAATATAAGGTTACTAATACCTGGTAATCTAAACATAATTATCTTGAGACCAAATCATCATCACCATCATAAAACTATAAACCTATAATAAAAAATTAGACTAAAAATTAAGACAATTACATATTATCACCTTCTTGGTATGTCCAGTAACCGGGGTCACGGCTGCACAAAAAGAAAACATGAAGCACTGAATGTAACATCATTCCAATGATAAATTCTAGAGAACTAAAAAACAACTTACCTTAAATTATTGTTCAATGTAGTGAAACCAAAGCTTCTTATCTGTTTGGCTCTTTGACATGTTTGGTATTAATTCACCCTAACCTTTATCACTTTGTTGTGGCTCAAAATATTGCACAAAGGCATTTTTATCTAGTGACAGAGATTTGGAAAGGTCTTCAAGTAACACATCAGGTACTTTTCTTGGTTTTTCCACATACATTTCAATAGATTTCCTGTAAAACGTACAAAAACGTAGTACATGATAAAAATTAAGTATAGTTCATCATCGCTATGGTGAATTGAGGTCATAAAAATTTTGGCCCAGGCTAGTGCTAGGCTCTTTTCTAGTTGTATGAAAAATAAAATAAAAAAAGAATGGGCTTTTGATCCACGGAGATTAGTTGAATAAAATGATAAAAAGATTCAATAACAAAGTCAAAAAAATTAGGAAAAGATCGGCACATTCACATAACTCAAACATATATAAACATACTCCAAAAAGCTAAAAGAGATTTTCAATAACGAACCTGTGTTCCTCCTAAGTCCAAGCAATCCCTTTCTATTGTTATTGCTGAATACAAAAGGTGTTCGGTCTAGATTTTTGTTTGCAGTGTTTTTGATTTGCAGGGTGTTTGTGACTTGCAGTGTGTGTTTGATATAAGAATATAACTAATATCAACGAACATGGTTGTATGCCAATATAAATGAAAACATTGTTTACTATGTGCTTTCTTCAAGGATATCTGAACATTAATGGGCAAATATGCTATCATCAACAACCAACCAAGCGAATGCAAACCTCAAAAACAAACCATAACCTCACAAATCGAAAACATTGACTACAAACACAACAATGCATATAATAGGTGTAAAATAAAGTCTACCTTTATTACACCGATTTCTCAGCCGCACAAAAACCAATCCAGACAGCCGACCTGCAACCCACACAAAATGATTTAATTTAACAAATACTAAACTTCAAAAATGGGCAAATATGCTACCATGAACAACCAACCAAACGACTGCAAACCTGAAAAACAAACCATAACCTCACAAATCGAAAACATTAATCAATAGAATCCAAACACAACAGTACATATACTGGGTGTAAAATAAAGCCTACCTTTATGACACTGATTTCGCAGCCGCACGAAAACCAATCCGAACGGCCGACCTGTAACCCACATAAAACGATTTCATTTAACAAATACTGAACTTCAAAAGATGTAATCTATGACGTAAGAACATAAAGCAGGCTTACATCAAACTACAAAAATGCAAAACTGCATACCAATGTTTTTTAGCAACTATTCGGCTAATGTAGGCACACAAATAACTATTCAGCTACGTAAAACAACCTTGCCCCCATACAACAACGATCATAAAACGACCTTTCCCATCAGGTTTAAGTGGGAAGTCGCAAACTCCCACTTTCAATCTTTCGTCATACCAAAAAAGAGCTTTACAATGGTTACACCCCCGGTCACACTGACCTAATGAAGTGTTCAATTTCGTAGGCCCTGCTACAAATGAAAAAAAGATAGCGATTAATATTGAAAACAATTTAAAAAAAAAGGTGATTCAATCAAGAGTGCAGCAACATAGCATCAAGTAATAATAAGAGTAACATAATATGGAAAATGTATATGAAATATTAAACGAACAGACCTTATCGAACACACGTAGAACGACTGGAACCCGTATTCACATTATGGGAACACATATTAGACGGGTTGGCTTTAGTTGTGAGAATGACAGTTAACATTAAGTTAATCTGAGACATCGTAACAGGTATTTTGAAGATAAAACTTATAACCAAATAACGACATATCTGAATCTAAAACTCGTCCAAAAGTAAACGTGTATAACTGACCGCTTCATTAACTCTCGGTTCTCATTGCTGAGATTTTCCACCTGGTAACGATCACGAATGATGGATTCTTCTAATTATTTGTTGTCATTGTTGAGATTTTCCAAAAAAAAAGAGTCTAAATTCATAATTATCGCTAAGCCTTCGGCCAAAAGACATATAAGAAAGAAGAAGAGCTGAGCAAGGCACCTCAAGTTGACTGAGCTTGAGCTTAGCCTCAAGATCTCTTTTTATCTTCTCTTAGCCGCCGACAGATAGAACTTTGCTTCAAACATATCGAAAAATGCTGATAACTGATCGCCCTCGGCTGTCTCAAGGTCGTGATTCTATAGATAAACCGAAATAAAGTTATCATGGGTCATGCTTTTGAGATGCTCTCTTAAAAACATTGTTTGGAGATATGCTATATATTACAATTGAATAAACCCATTTAGGCCGATAAACCAAGTATCCATTTCATCTGAAAAAAAATACAAAGTGCACATATAGCTATATTTCTTTATAATTCATGAAGTGAAGTAGCAAATTTGAGGATTCCATTAACGTTTTTACCTCAATTAACACCCTTAGTTGCACTAAGAAAGTGATCATCAATAAATTTAGTACCAACGTTGAAGTGGTGCAACTTCTACTGCAATTGTTTTCCCAGGTCAGGGTTCCTAACTGGAGTCATCATTGGTTTTAATTATGCAGCTGCAGATAGCTTTTTTTGTTAGGCTGGTGAGCTTATTGGGGGAAGTCAAAGAAAAGAATAACTTGAAATATATTAATAAAAAATACCAATCAATAACATGGTGTGATTCCTATAGACCAATCACTATCTCTTCATATCCTATTCCTATTACACAGTAGTGATAAATATAGATTTCATTTGTATTATAATGCAGAAAATATTTCTTGTAAAAAATTCAAAGAAAATAATCAAAAGCGTACATCTAAAGCCCTTTTGGATTCCTTTTCTTATCCCGAATGCATGGTCAAATTTAGCATATGAGTATCGAGCACCCTACAATCACAAATTCAACACATGATTATCTGGTTTAATAAGACTTCAATATTTAATAGTAGATAGTTTAAATCCAAAAGGAAGTTAATGAGTATCGAGTGCCCTATGTTCTTAGAATTTTGCAGTACCTCTGGTGTGGTGTAGCATGACATCAATATCCTACCCATTCTTACATGAGTCACTTACTGTTGTTAAACCCTGAAGAGCGAATGAGAATAGTAGGGTGCGTTTGTTGATCAAAACTTTAAACATACTTGTTAACAAACCAAAAGAATATTATGAAGATCAATAATGAATTATGAATAGAAAACAAATACCAAATCGAATAAACAATAAAAACTCACGATCATTAGAGGAGATGGCTTTGGAAAAGATATATTGGGGTTTGGAGAAAAATTATATTACGAATGTGTGATTTGTTTACTTTAGATTAAGGTTTTATCTTATTCAAGCATAACAGATATCCTAAATACGTTTCCTTTATAGATTTTAACATAGAGTAAATAACCAAAAAAAATTAACTGGTCCAGTGGTTAACACATCACATAATATCAACATGGTCATGAGTTCGAATCCTTTTGTAGTTTTTTAAAAAATTCCGAATTTAATTTATAAAAATATAAAATATATTATAAAAATTGCTTACATGGCCTGAATGTGATGACATGGCTGATAATGAATTACTGGGCAATGAGGTGGCATATTCTTAAAACGCCTCCTGTTATATATAATGTATATATATATATATATATATATATATATATATATATATATATATATATATATATATATATATATATATATATATATATATATATATATATATATATAATTGATGAGGCGAAAAATAAACCACTTTTAAAGGGTCTTTTAAGACCGGATTCAAATTTATTTGAACAAATAATGCCCTAAATCGTTCTTTTTGTCATTTTAGGTACTTTTGGAGTGAATTCTGGAAAAGGAAGCCTTTTGGACGTTTTTGGACATTTTAGGTACCTGACGGCGTCACAAGATTCTACATGACGGCGTCAAGAGTAATACAAGAGGTGGAAGTGGCTAAAGTCCGTGACGATCCAGTACAAGATTACACTAAGGACATGATGGCGTCACCATCGGCCGTCATGGTCCATTTACTAGTGACGACCTAGAAGATTTTACATATGACGGTGTCAGAAGTGGATCTAGGCAATCCGATTTCATTATGGGCGGTGAGTTGACGGCGTCAAAAATTCCTTCTTGACGCCGTCACCTTTGAAAATCTATATATAGTTTTGAAATTTTCATTCATTAGTGTGCAACATATAGGGAGTAACTTTGGAGAAACCCTAGTCCGAATTTATCAGTATTTTCAAGGGTTTTTAACCCCTTGGATCCTTCATGTCAATTTGAGATAAGTACTCTTTCAATTCAATCAATATGTCTATGTGTTGCTTGAATATATGTTACACTTGTCTTCAATTTAACATGCTCGGCTAGATTACTTTTGTGTTTGCTTAGATGTAGTGAAACCTATATGTTAATTATGGGTTGATTGTTTGTTTATAGTTGTTACGGATGATTGTATTCGATGTTAGGCTAAAGAAAACTGGCAGACTTCCGTTGGTAACATGCTTGAACATCTTAAGAAACATGATCAAAGGTGTACTATTATTTTTGGTTATATTTAATGCATAGGAGAGTTCTAATGATCCCATGTTAAGAGCTTTTAACAGGATCGACATGGAGTGAAGTATGATCCTATAGAGTTAGGGAATATTGTATACGGCCCTACGACTAGTATTAAGGAATATCATCCGTCATCCACGCAATTGTAACAAACTATCAACCTGTAAAAGATATCTAGGGAGTAATGAAACCTAAGTAAACACAACTCTCCCCATTATTGTCTACACCACATTAGTAATTAGTTTTATTTCCATTTCTTTTATCTTATTTTAATTGTAATTTTAGTTATTGGGTTAGTTGACTAGCAACTAATTCCGCCCACTCTTCTAAAACTCGAGATTTTACTTGCTTTTCTAAAATATAAAATACAAAAAGAATCATCCATCCCCCGGTACTTGTCACTATACTATACTACAACGATCAGGTACACTGCCTGGTGGGGGTTGTAAGCTTCTCGAGATGTCTATGTGTTTGCTTGAATCAATATGTCTATGTGTTGCTTGAATATATCTTATGCTTGTCTTTCAATTAACATGCTAGGCTAGGTTTTCTTGTGTTTGCTTAGATCTAATGAAACCTAACTATTGATTATTGGTTGTTGGTGTGTTTTTAATTGTTATGGTGAATGTTCCATCGATGTTAGGCTTAAGAAAACTGGCTAAACTCCTATATGGTAACCTGCTTGAACGTCTTAAGAAACATGTAACCAATGCGTACTAGGTTATTAAGGTAGTATTTAATGCATAAGCCACTGTTTATAATCCCTATGATTGGGTGATTTACGCATCGTTGTAGGAGGATATAAGAGCTTATAGGATTGGGGAAGTACGTACGCCACCCCATGACTTGTTAGGAATACACCCGTCATCCACGCAATTAATACACACACACTAATCAACCGGTAAAAGATAGTTAGGGAGTAAGGAAATCTAAGTAAACACGTTTGTCTTCATATAAGTTCACAACCTTTATTTTTATTTTTTTATTTTATTTTGATTGCATCTTTAGTTACTGGGTTA
The DNA here is from genome assembly GCA_030686995.1 of Artemisia argyi. NCBI lineage: Eukaryota > Viridiplantae > Streptophyta > Magnoliopsida > Asterales > Asteraceae > Artemisia > Artemisia argyi. The sequence continues at coordinate 93,282 of JARVZY010000465.1, forward strand.
GTTGATTAGCAACTAATTCCGCCCACTTTTCCAAAACCTGAGATTTTACTTGCTTTCATAAAATATAAAATACAAAAATAATCATCCATCACCTCTAGAATTAATTTAGAAGGCTTTCTAATCCTAGCGACACTATTCCTAAGCTGGACGATCAATCCCCCGGTACTTGTCACTATACTATACTACAACGATCAGGTACACTGCCTGGTGGGGGTTGTAAGCTTCTCGAGATCCCTCGAGAGGTAAAGCCTGGTGCGATTCCCACGTATCAAGATTTTGGCGCCGCAGCCCGGGGAATAGTTATTGTCTAGGTTAGGATTTCTTTTTATTAGGTCTACTTGCTAGATTCCTTTCTAGTAAGGTTTTATTTTTATTTATAGGTTTTCTATATTCTATCTTTTTCTTTGTGCCTGTGTTAGTAAATTAAGTTCATTGACTATTCCATTAGCCATTATGGAGAACGCGAATCCACCATACTACTAACCACAAAATTCACCCACTCCAAATGACATTTTGATGTTTAAACAACATGAAGATGAACCTATCTATGATGCATGGACTCGTTTTAAATATTTACTCTGAAAAGTCCCTCATCATAATTTTGATCTGTGGTCTCAAATTGAAATATTTTACCATCGTGTCGACCACTACACCAAAATGGACATTGACCATACCACAGATGGGGACCTTTGGGGATTAAGTGCTGATGAAGCATGGGAAGCCATAGAGAATTGTGCCATACTCGCTAAGAAGTTGGACAACCCAACAAATGTTGTTACAGATCAATTGATAGCAAGTTTGAGGGAACAAGCAAGAAGTTTGTTTAGGGATAATAAGCTTATAAGGTGCACGGAGTGGTTTGATTTCACCCCAATACAAGCTGAGCACATTGGTAAGCTTGATAAGATGGAGGATAGAGTTGAAAATCAAAGCCCATCAAGTACCCCACAAGTCCTACCATCATTTGAGGCATACACACCGCCCGTGACTTATTCGGATGAAGTAGATGAGACTTTAGGAATCCCAATTGAGGTAGAACCTTTGAACCAAACACAAATAGAGGATGTAGGTTTGAATACTTATAATGATAACCTTATTCTTAGTTCTAGGGAAGTTCCTAGTTTTGATGAACTGGAGCCTCAACCAAAACCGTTACCTAATCTTCCATCCTTGGATGAAAATTTAGGAATTAAGATAGATGCCGATCCACGCATCAAACCATATAGTCCGGGTAGTCTTAGGATAAAGGTAGTGGACTCTAAGCCTTGTAGAGACGAAACCAATATAGGAGTGGAACATAAACTTACATGCTTACATCACCCAATTCATGATTGATCATAAGAAACATTATGGGTTTAAACCGGGTTTATTAGGTCAGGATGGATCCCCAACTAGGAGTCTATTGAAATTGATAGAAAATGATCCCTTTCTAGGAGAAAATATTAATCCACCCATTAACCCAATCGAATTAGGTAAGGTTATGATGATAGGAGCACACCCATTTGAGCATATAATTCATCCACCACTCTTCCCTCACGTGGCATATTTCCACCCTAAGGGTGTGTATCGCTACTTTCACCCGCACTTAATCTTAAGTGTAGGGAAAACCTCCCCTATATTCGTTAAATAAGGGTAGAGTGAGGCTCGTGGCTCGAACAAAAACAAGCGCTTCTTGGGAGGCAACCCATGTTTTGTGTATTTTTATTTGTTTGATTTTTAATTGTTTGATTGTTATTTGCCTCCGTATGCATGTTTTGTTTTTATTGTTGGTAGATCATGTGTCAAACTAAAATTGTGAAAATGCTTTATTTTGTTGTTTAACTTCGTCTTAACTTCATATAAAGGTATTTTTCAAAAGCTAAGTGTAAGGGGAAACCCCAAATTTGTTTCTAAGAACAAAATTGATCATGAATCTCCACAATAATAAATGAACATGTGTATTAGTATTTGTTAGAGTCATAATGATGTTTTGCAGGATTTTCCAGGAAGTAGGACAAAGTTTTTCCAGAAATTTTCCGGAAACTTGACATAAAGATTTTTGCAGATAACTTCTGACGGCGTCAAGAATTTACTCTTGACGGCGTCACGTGTAAAATTCTGGAAATTTTGCTAATTTTGTTTCTCTAACGGAGTCTTAAAGTTTTTGTTAATTCTTTAGTTTTATAAACTCCAGGGAATCTGCAAACATTCATTCCACAAGCATTATATCTTAATTTGCTTTCTAGGATTTGTTAGTATATTTAGATTGCCGCCGATTTTACGCGAGGTTGCCTTGTTTGTTTTCTCTGGGTTAACAGGTTACGTTTGACAAGAAGATGATTTATTTTTCTGGAAGGGAAGCTTTGATTGTTCATTTTCTTGGAGGAAGATTTAACCTCGTTACCTCACTATCCACACCGAACAAATCAGGGGAGTATTTGCTTTCATTCTTTTACTTATTTTACTTTTACATCTTTAATTGAACATTGGGGACAATGTTCATCCTAAGTGTAAAGGGAGGGTAAATGATGATACCTTATAGGATACTATTTCACTTGAGTTTGTTTGTTTTATGGTAGGTGTGTAATAAAACTATGAGAAATACTTGTTAGTGTAATTTTAGTGCCAAATTTAAAATTTCTTACAACATTTAGGAGTGAAACTTTAACCTTAGCAAGCGTCTCATGGATAGGGGTTGTATAACTAGCACAAAACCGTACTATTCATAAAAAATTTCCACCCAAATATGTGACGTTCGCCTTTAGATTTGATAGGAAAAGCATTTACTATTAGTGCTTATGAGTGTACCGGTAGCATTTAGATTCTAGAACTTGCGTTAGTGATGCATCCCGAGACCACTAGTGAGACTACATTCGTGTAGTAGGATTTACTACATGATAAGAGGCATTAGGATCACCCTTGTGTTAAACCCGTATCATAATTACTTGACCATTTAAGTCATATTACTTGGCTAGTAAATTCAATTAATTTTTTCCACACCTTAGCGTTTTACTCATTTTTAGTACACGAAATCCCTAGTACACCCCTCCGAGCCTATCTTTTCGTTTCTAACTTTAAGCATCTTACTTAAAGGAAGAATTTGTTACAGCCCACTTAAATGTACAACCAAATCGCCTTAGCTTTCTGTGTATGCACTCATCTTTAGTGCATTATTGTTATTTGTTTAAACCCTTAGTTAATTATCTAATTGGTTACATGGTTGCTAAGTCGAGTCATATCCTTGTACATATTGTTTTGGGATGATTGGGACTCATGGGTAAAGTACTTGTGTTATGGAGTAATGGGGAAGAACATCATATATTACCCCCATATGTGCGTAAATCTTAAAAGTACTCCAAGTGTTTTGATTATCTTGATTCGAGTCATTAGAGTAGTTTATTGTAAAGTATGTAAAAATTCAAGTGTAAGGTGAATGTTCATTCCCTAGGATGTATTATTTTGGATGGTGGGGTAAAAGTGTATGCAAAAAAAAAAAAAGAAAAAAAAAAGAATAAGAAAAGAGAAAAAATACGGACTACCATCCCGTTTCATTTTATGTTTGTTTTATGTTTTTGTTATTTTTGATTTATTAGCTTAATTCGAGTCTAGTCTTGGCTTAGCAACGCCATATTGTACATGTAATTAACCAAGATGATTAACTCGCCACCAATGAAAATTGCCTATATCCAGCAAAACCGTGTATTCCATATCCCTACACCTAACGTTATAACCCTTCGAAAGACCTCTTTGAGAGTTTATCCTAGGTGCTTACGCCATGTGGTGGAGGTTTGATCCTTTCCCAAGCCTATGGTAATCTAATTTTCTATGACAGGTAGTGAGAGATGTTTTCCATTTCCATAATGTGATATATACTTTATTACACCCGAGAGATGTGAGTATCTAAACACTATTTGTGAGGTGCTAGTGTATGACCTCCGTGCTTGTCTTTGGTCTTTAGTGGAACGATTATTTGTTGTAATTACTTTTATATTAGTGTTAAATGACCTCTAACTTGTATTTTGATTAGAATAAAAGCTCATTTGCTTGAGGACAAGCAAATCTCAAGTGTAAGGGTATTTGATGAGGTGAAAAATGAACCACTTTTAAGGGGTCTTTTAAGCCCGGATTCTAATTTATTTGATCAAATATTACCCTAAATCGTTCATTTTGTGATTTTAGGTACTTTTGGAGTGAATTCTGGAAAAGGAAGCATTTTGGACGTTTTTGGAGCATAAAAGTGAAGAAAACGGCAAAGTCTTAATTTTCCTTGCTGGGAACAGTACCTGACGGCGTCACTTGTTTCTTCATGACGGCGTCAAGAGTAATACAAGAGGTGGAAGTGGCTAAAGTCCATGACGGTCCAGTACAAGATTACACTAAGGACATGACGGCGTCACCTTAGGCCGTCATGGTCCATTTACTAGTGACGGCCTTGAAGATTTTACACATGACGGCGTCACAATTGGATCTAGGCAATCCGATTTCATTATTGGCGGCGAGTTGACGGCCTCGTAATTTCCTTCTTGACATTGTCACCTCAGAAAATCTATTTATAGTTTTGTAATTTTCATTCATAAGGAGAGACATATAGGGAGTAACTTTGGAAAAACCCTAGGGCCGAATTTCTCAAAATTTTTCAATGGTTTTCAACCCCTTGAATCCTTCATGTCAATTTGAGATAAGTACTCTTTCAATTCAATGAATATGTCTATGTGTTGCTTGAATATATCTTATGCTTGTCTTTCAATTAACATGCTAGGCTAGGTTTTCTTGTGTTTGCTTAGATCTAATGAAACCTAACGATTGATTCTTGTTTGTTGGTGTGTTATTAATTGTTAGGGTGAATGTTCCATCGATGTTAGGCTTAAGAAAACTGGCAAAACTCTTATATGGTAACCTGCTTGAATGTCTTAAGAAACATGTAACCAATGCATAGTAGGTTATTAAGGTAGTATTTAATGCATAAGCCACTGTTTATAATCCCTATGATTGGGTGCTTTACGCATCGTTGTAGTAGAATATAAGAGCTTATAGGATTGGGGAAGTACGTACGCCACCCCATGACTTGTTAGGAATACACCCGTCATCCACGCAATTAATACACACACTAATCAACCGGTAAAAGATAGTTAGGGAGTAAGGAAATCTAAGTAAACACGTTTGTCTCCATATAAGTTCACAACCTTTATTTTTATTTCTTTTATTTTATTTTGATTGCATCTTTAGTTACTGGGTTAGTTGATTAGCAACTAATTCCGCCCACTCTTCCAAAACCCGAGATTTTACTTGTTTTCATAAAATATAAAATACAAAAATAATCATCCATCACATCTAGATTTAATTTAGAAGGCTTTCTAATCCTAGCGACACTATTCCTAAGCTGAACGATCAATCCCCCGGTACTTGTTACTATACTATACTACAACGATCAGGTACACTGCCTGGTGGGGGTTGTAAGCTTCTCGAGAATCCTCGAGAGGTAAAGCCTGGTGCGATTCCCACGTATCAAGATCCCTCGAGAGGTAAAGTCTGGTGCGATTCCCACGTATCAAGTTTTTGGCGCCGCAGCCCCGGGAATAGTTATTGTCTAGGTTAGGATTTCTTTTAATTAGGTCTACTTGCTAGATTCCTTTCTAGTAAGATTTTATGTTTATTTTTAGGATTTCTTTAGTCTATCTTGTTTCTTTGTTTCCTTTGTTCGTAAACTAACTCGATGAATAACAATCGCATTGATCGTTTGATTCCTGTTATTCGTGTTTTTCGTCGTAGGATTTTCCAAATGCCCATCCCAAACCCTTTAGTGGAAAATGAGAACCCACCTAACCTCTCACCTAATCATCACTTTAACAATAATTCTAAGATGGAGGAGTCTGACCATGATGATGACCATAGGGCTAGTCCTTTTTACTATTCGGACTCCGTTGAAGACCTAGATGATGGTGACGTAATTAATAAGAATAGGATGGATGATGTAGTGGATCCTCTTAGGTATACCGATCCTAGAACAAGGATTGAGAATGATAACCCATTTAGTATGCAATTTCCTTGTAAAATTGGATTTAGGAGCTTTGACGCCTACCTTAACTCATCTCTACCAATGAATATAATCTCGCGTAGTGAATACAATAAAATCATTGTAGATGAGTTAGAATACAAAGGAGATAATATTGTTGCTAGGGCAATGACATTGCATGTGTTTGTAGGGAGTTTTGTTTATCTTGTTGATTTCATGGTTATGGAGAATCTAGGAGAACTTATCGAGAGTAAGTTGACTCAAGTTGTGTTTGGAAAACCCTTCAAAAGGTTAACCAACCTTGATGAAAAACTTATGGAAGGGTTAATTACATTCTCGGATGGGGATGAAGATTTTGTCTACCAAATGCCCCGTGCACACCCTAGGTTCAAGGATTTTTCTATGGAAAAATGTAGTAGGTATCCACCCTTAGAAATGCTAAGTGAGAATTGTGGAAAACTAGAAGGGGGGTTGAATAGTTTTAGCGTTTTAAAATCTTTTTAACTTGTTTAGTTAGCTTTGAAACTTTCCGTTTGATCAAAGATATATGCACAATCACAATATATAACATGCAAGTAAAGGAAAGAAACGATCAAACCACAACACGAGTATTTATCGTTGTTCGGCTACAAGGACTCTTTTTCCTTGCCCTACGTCCACGCCCCGAGTATCCAACTCGAGAGTTTCTTTCACTAGTCAACAAGCTCCTTTCACCGGCGGAGAAAACCTTACACGTCGCTTATACTTTTACCGACACAAAGCTAGATGTCGAGTTCTTTTACAAGGGCACAACCACTCCCAACACTCTTTGTATTTTGAGGACTAAAATACTAACCACTCACTTCAGAATATACACAAACAAATGACGCGTAAACAATACTAGTTTACACAATACTAAGCTACCAAGTCTTGCAACGTTGTGTTGGAAACTTGTAACTTTAGACGACCTTGTGAGCTTCTTTGCTACAAAAGGAAACTTCACATTTACAATGTTAAGAGGTTAGAAGAAAAGGATCAGTGTGTGTGTAAAATATGTGCTCAAGAGGTTAGCCAAAAATCAAGTTATGGCTTGGTATTTATAGCACAACAAACTGTGGGCTCGACGGATCAGGCGGAACCCTCATTTGGGTTCCGCCCGTGTACCCCCAGGGTACCGCCAGGTCTGCAGTAGGTTATGCAATAACTTCTTCAAACCAAACAAGGTCTTGTCTCATAACTCCTAGCAACCAAACAATGTCACATCACCTAAAGCAAGTCAAACATGATACTTGCAAGCAACATGAAAGCAAGTCAAACACATAACTTGCCATAAATACATAATGACAAAACTTGCCATAAATGTGATGTGACTATTTCTAATTTAATAAATAAACTTGTGTTATGTTTTATGAAATGTAAAATGTAGCAAAAGTCTAGTTTAAGCAAGTCTTAAAAACTAAGAATATGTTTTGCTTAAAACTAAAGTTTATATTTTGTCGTTAACAAAACTTAGCGAAGATCGTAAAATATAAATAACGTTTTTAGGCGATATTTGTATTAACAATCTCCCCCTTTTTGTTGATGACAAAACATAAACTTTGTTTTTAAGTATCACACAAAATCTTGGTTTTTAAGACTTAAAAAAATTATATTAACCTTGTTTTACTTAAGAGATGAAAAGCATATCAAGTATTGAAGGTATAATATATTTCTCCCCCTTTTTGTCGAAACAAAAAGTAGAGTAGCGAAGCGGAATAATCGCCATGCTCCCCCTTGGTCGATACTCCCCCTAAATGGAGTACCAATATGGGAAACATGGATTTTGAAACCTACAAAAAAAATGGTTAGTTGGTGATATATATATAGTCAAGCTTGTAGTTACCACACACATTTCAACCACAATGACAACACAATTTTGATCAACCAACATTGCACAAAGTAAGTAGAAAGAAATTTCATTCCAAGTAAAACTTTGACTTATCAAAGTCAAAAGACAAGAAATGTTGACTATTTTTCTACTTAATAACCAAAAACTAAAAAATAACCAAGAAAATAAAAAAAAATTCTACATTCCTAAATTGAGGCAAACGGCCTCCAAGGTTTGTCTAGGATTTGTTAGGGTGGGAAAGTGCATCCAAACGTTCAATGACATGTTGGAATGCAAACCGGGTTTCGTTTTGGAATTGGTGAAGCAAGGTTTTTATGCTTTCACCCATTTGCTCACAATTTGAGCAAACATGGGGTTGGTTGGGTGAAAATGGGTTAGTTTTGGTTTCTTGGTTTAGGGGTTGGTTTGGTTTTGGTTCTTGTGTGGAGGATGGATTTGGTATTGAGTCAAGCAAGGTGGTTTGAAATTCCATTGCTTGATGAAGGTGGTTGTCTACCATGCTTTGTATTTCCTCATAAGAAGGAAAGAAAGACTCATAGGTTTGGGGTTGAGAAGGTGGTGGAGTTGGGTGATCATTGTGTTCAAAATTTTGTTCTCCATAAAGAGGACCATGGATTTCACGGTATATTGGGTGAAACAACAAAGGTTTGGGTGGTTGGTACACTTGTTGTGGTGGTTGGGTAAGTTCAAGATCTTCATCAAGGTCAAGAATTGACCTTGGTGAGTGGTTTGCAAAAGGTGGTGGTTGGGTATGTCTTGGTGGAAGATCATTCAAATCTTGGACATACGGGTGTGGTGATGTTGGAGGAGACCCGAAAAGTTCCAAAGGTTCAACTTTTGGGAATGGTGATGGAGATGGAGTCTTTGATGGTTGAGTTGGAGCACTTGGTGGAGTTGGGTCAATAGGTGATTTAGTAGGTGGTGGAGTGTGCTCATTTGGTTGTTTGGGTGATGGAGATGGAGATGCAAGGTTCAAAAAATGTTCATTTTTTAGGGGTGAGGTGAATTCATCCGAAGATGAGGAGCTTAGGTTGATTGATTGGTTAGACCAAAGTGGTTTAACGCTAATCCGGGCGGTTCTACGGATGGGTCGTGATGGTTGAGAGGTGTTTGTTGACTTTGTCATTGTTAAAATGGTTCAAAGTTTCAGAATTTGTGATGAAGAAGGTGTGTTTTGATAGTGTTTATGATGGTTTAATTTATAGTGATGAAGGTTTGTGGGAAGTAGTGTTTGGATTTGATGTTAGGCCATACAAAAATGGAGGTTCCTAATGATTTGGAAAACTAATTGTGGGTTGTCATGTCATGGAAGTCAATCCAATGAAAATGGTGAAGTAAGAAGACAAGTTTTGCACTAAATGCTTAGTGGTTTTGGTGAGATTGTTTGATGGGAAAAATCTCAGGGATTTCAAGGATCCTTTAGAAGGGATCCTTCCTTTATGTGTGAAGGAGACTTGAGGTGGTTATGGCTATTTTTGAATTTTGGCGGGAAATGGTTTTGGGTGAGTTATAAGGAATGATAAGTATCCTAATATGCTAAACACATTGCAGGTAATGGATTTCTAGCTAAAAGGATTGGATTTTGGTGTTTGGGTGTTGAAATGTTGGAAACGAAAATAAAAATCCTGCAGTCCACTGGCGGAACCCAGGGAATACACAGGCGGAACCCAAATTTGGGTGTCGTCTGGTCCGTTGGGCCAAATCTGGGTTACCCAGAATTTGCACTGGCGGAACCCATTTTTGGGATCCGCCTGATCCGCCAGTACTGAAAAAGTTGACAGAACGCGTTTTAAACCCGCGAGACGAATTTCAAAATTTTCGAAAAGTCCTAAAACCAAAACTATAATTCATACCTGGTTAGGAAATGCAAAAATTAGACAAGTAAACACTCATATCATAAGACTTTGACCGGGGGCTAACGAAATTCACTATACTTAGTGAAAATTTGATAAGCATGAAAATTTGACAACTTGCCAAAAGTTGTCTTCCTGCAACATTGTTAGTTCAAACATGTTCCAAAGTGTATCAAACATTGTACTAACACACAAATACATCACAAATATTGTTTAAACTACCAAATTGTTCCAATAGCACCTTGTGCCAAACACTCCTAACACACCCGCACTCATTGTTTGTCGAGCTTCTTCTTCATTTTTCCAAGGAATCTCCCGAGGTTTTTGAACATCCCCTTTGTTTGCTTGAATTCTTCCGATTCATTTTCAATAGCCGGAAGTTGAGAGTGGTATTCTAGAGGTGGGAGTCTAGAGTTTGGCAAATTGTCATCTTCACTCATTGAGGAAGATGAGGAGGAGGTAGGAGGATGAGGGCGTTTTCCTTGGGCCTTGTACATTCTCTTATCACTAAGTGGGACAAAGGTATGTGGGATGAGAGAGTAGTCAAGACGAAGACGGTTTGGAGTTGGTGGAATGGGTGAAATGAACCTAAAGAGACGGGTCAAGAGCATTCCATACGGCATAGCCGTTGTGCCATGCACGGGAATGTCGGCCATTCTCTTAGCCATGTAGTAGGCAAGATTGAAAGGTTTCCTAGTGGACAAAGAGTAGAGCATGTAGCATAGGCAAAGGTTGATATGGTCTCGGTTTCCTATGGTGCTTATAACATTGGCTCTAAGTACTTCCTCCCATTTCTTGAATTGGGGCAAAAGTTCATTAAGTTCCATTCCATATGGATCCTTCTCAACCTCATTCCCTCCATGGGTTCTCCTAGTGGTGGTAGTCCTAACAAAAAGGTGGTTACGGAGGACATATTTTGACACAAGAGGGGTGTCATAAGGAGGGTGACGGTCATCTAGGGTGTCAAGGGTTGAGAGGGAGTGCAAATCGGAGTAGAGGCAAGTACCTTGGTTTGGGACCCCTAAGATTTGAGCAAACTCTTCTAAAGTGAAGGAGTAATGATTACCACTAACCCTAAAGTTGACGGATAAGAAATCATATTCTCCCGTGGAGAGGGTGACGGAAGCATAGAATTCTAGGATGAATCTAGGGCAAATAGGCTCGTCGATAGTTAAAAGACACTCAAAGTTGATTGCGGCGAATTCGTCATAAAGGTTTGTGCCTTCTAGGAAGGATGGGTCAATGGTTCTACCCTCGTGGACATAGTGTTTTTCTAAGGCTTTGAAGATGTTGACTTGGTTTGGGGTAAGGCCTTTGGTTTTGTGGTGTTTTGGTAGGTATTTGATTGTGTCCTTGTGGTCGTAATGGGTTAGAGGAGGCATGATGATACCTAGAACAACAAAATTTTCACATTTTAGTTTAAGTAAACTACTTATTATAATGTGGATGTTCTAGTGTGTGCCTATATGAAAACTATGTGGAGGTGCGGTTATCTTGACTCATTTTGATGCATCAAAAACGTTTTATAATGCAAGTTTTGTTATAAAACAAAAGATAACCCAAACACTCCTAGTTCAATGTAGCTTCGTTTGAATGTACCCGAAAATACATATTTATTATGTATTCCCTTTAGCATTCAAGATACATTATGCAAGTGATGTTTTGAACATAACGTTTTTGATTTTGTATTCTCAATGTGAGACGAAAAAATATTTGTCCTACTTGTGAGAAATTTTTGCAAAAATTTGACATGGGGTGGTTTAGCAAGCATGTTTATACTAAGTAAGAATGCACTTCCTAACTATGGGAAACATGATTAGTTTTGTTAAACACTTAATTTTTATGCATGAGTTTGTTAAGTTTAATGTATAACCCCAAGTTTTTGTTTTTGTGCAAAAGTAGAATTCCTAGACTCAGATCAGGATTGTAATCAAGTTTAGAATACTTACAATGATGATGGATTAGTAATGAGATTGAATGGAAGGCCAAAATTTCGTGGGTATGGTTGAGAGGAATGGTGAATAGTAACAGTTTTGGGAGTTGTGGTATGAGATAATGGGTGTTTGGTTTAATATAAACAAATGTATAGGTTCTGCTGGTCGGCGGACACGGCGGATCCCAATTTTGGGTTCCGTCCGTTATGTCTCAGGGTTCCGCCGACCCTGCAGTGGAAAATGGTTATGGATTTGTTTTGATTTTTGTGATTTTTGTCTAATGTTCAGAACTACAGTGTAGGTTCCATGAGTCCTAAGCCTAGCCTAAGAAGGTTAAAAGGTTCACGTTTAAGAGGTTTGGTGAGGATGTCGGCTATGTTGTCTTCGGAAGAAACTTTCTCAATTGAGATATTTCCTTTTTGAACGTTGTCACGAAGGAAATGATGACGGATTTCAATATGTTTGGTACGAGCATGTTGAACCGGGTTTTTGCTGAGATCAATGGCACCTTTGTTGTCAAAAAGAATTGTGATGTCGTTGAGTTGAATTCCGTAGTCGACAAGAGCTTGCTTCATCCAAAGAGCTTGTTGACATGCCTTTCCGGCCGAAACGTACTCGGCTTCCGTTGTTGAGATAGCAAGAGCCGTTTGCTTCTTAGAGAACCATGAGGTGAGACAACGTCCAACAAAAGTACAAATACCACTTGTGCTTTTTCTATCGACATAGTCACCGGCATGATCCGAGTCGGCATACACTATGGTGTCTATTCCCATTCCTTTGGGATACCATAATCCTAAATGTGTAGTGCCTTTAATATACCTAAAAATCCTTTTAACGGCTTCGAGATGGGTAGTCTTAGGATCTTCTTGAAAGCGAGCACATAGACAAACACTAAACATAATGTCGGGTCTACTAGCCGTTAGGTAAAGTAGACTACCAATCATACCTCTATATTTAGTGCTATCTACGGATTCACTTTCCTCATCCTTGGTGAGTTTAGTTTCCGTGGACATGGGAGTTTTGATAGGTTTAGAATCTTCTAATCCAAATTTCTTAAGCATGTCCTTAATGTATTTAGATTGGTTAAAGAAGATACCATCTTCAAGTTGTTTAATTTGGAGTCCTAGGAAAAAGTTGAGTTCTCCCATCATACTCATTACAAACTCGTCATGCATGATTTTTGAGAAATCCACACATAATTCTTGACAAGTTGATCCGAATATAATGTCATCAACATAGATTTGGACTATGATAATATGTGAATCTTTCTTCTTAGTGAAGAGAGTATTATCAACTAAGCCCATGGTGTACTTATGGTCAATTAGGAAGGTTTTAAGTCGATCATACCATGCTTTTGGAGCTTGCTTGAGTCCGTAAAGAGCCTTTTTAAGTTTGTAAACATAATTAGGTTTTTCAAAATCGATGAAGCCCGGTGGTTGAGCAACATACACTTCTTCATTAATGACTCCGTTTAGAAATGCACTTTTGACGTCCATTTGGAAGAGTTTAAAATTATGTGCACACGCATAAGCAAGTAAGATTCTAATTGACCCGAGCCTAGCTACCGGAGCATAAGTTTCATCGTATTCGATGCCTTCTTGTTGATTATATCCTTGTGCTACAAGCCTAGCTTTGTTTCTAGACACAATTCCATTTTCATCCATTTTATTACGAAATACCCATTTTGTTCCAATTATTGTTTGACTCTTTGGTTGAGGAACTAATGTCCATACATCATTCCTAACAAATTGGTTTAATTCTTCTTGCATTGCAATTACCCAAGATTCATCCTTAATGGCTTCATTAATATTTTTAGGTTCAATGGTTGACACGAAACAAAAATAATTACTTTCATTTTGGACTTTTGATCTTAGTGTTCTTTCATTAATGTTGCCTATGACACTATCTAATGGATGACTTTTAGATTCTTTGACATTAACAAGTTCCTTGTTTAATAGTTCATCTTCTTTGTCATTTTCTAAGATTTCTTGACTTTCAATTGCTTGGCTTTCAACTAAGTCATCATCTACCAAAGGTGATGTCTTAGAGGGAGGTGGACTTTCGTCAAATGTTACGTTCAACGATTCCTCGACTCTTAAGGTTTCTTTGTTTAAGACAATGTAAGCTTTACTATTTTGTGAATATCCAAGGAATACACCTTCATAAGACTTTGGGTCAAATTTGGTGAGATAATCCTTGGTGTTAAGAATGAAGCATTTACTCCCAAATACTCTAAAGTATCCTAATGTAGGCTTTTTACCTTTATAAAGTTCATAAGGTGTTTTATTCAAAAATCGTCTAATTAGGACTCGATTTAAAATGTACGTTGATGTGTCAACGGCATTACACCAAAACTTTTGTGGAATAGTTTGTTCATTAAGCATTGTTCTACTCATCTCTTGTAATGTCCGGTTTTTACGTTCTACTACACCATTAGATTGAGGAGTACGTGGAGCCGAAAAGTTATGAGTAATTCCATTATTATCACAAAATTTTCCAAATTGAAATTCATTATCAAATCCCTTTGTAATCCAACAATATTTTGTGAAGTTTAGGACCCATGACACCCTAAGAAGGTGTATGGTAGGTTTGAGTACTTGTGGAGTTGATTTGGAGTAGTTTGGTAAAGATTTGAACAAGTTACAAACTAGGAAAATCAATTTTTGAAGCAATATAAAACCTACTGTCCCTAAACGCCAAATATAGAAAACTCAGGGGTTTCCTGGTAACATTGGGCTAGAGAATCAGAAAATAATTTCAAAAACGAAGCCGTGGGCGAAAGAACGGATTAAAACGAGTTTATAACGAAGGAGATATGATTTTCCGAAGTTTAACGACGAAAACCATTTTCTGAAAGTACCTTGCTGATGAACAGTTGTCACAGACTGTTTTGAGCATAAAACTTGATCTAGCCGTCTCGAATTATCAAAAATATATTAGTATGTTGTCCCATGATTCCGGGGATATAAAGAACGTAGATAACGAGCTTATAACGACCAAGATACAAGCGTTTGAATTTTAGACGATTTTAATATTTTCCTTCAGCCCAAGATACAAGCGTTTGAATTTTAGACGATTTTAATACTAGTATTAATCATTTCACCAAGTGACCAGGTTGAGAGCCATTTTACTCATTGATAAACTCATTTCTGGAGAATTTACATCATTGATAAAAAGTTAGTTTACCCAGCCTAGTTTCCAAAACATCCAACCGTTTGTCAAAAGGATTTATCACGAATAACTTATGGTCTTCCAAAATTTCCCGAAAACTGCCCAGAATCTGCCAAAACAGTCCAAATACCTCACTTCACGACTATTTTTCTTTATGATCGAGACCCGTATGGACAAACTTAAGTTCTATGACTTTTTAGTTAAGGTGAAAATCTTTCTAAAACTACTGAGCTTATTTCCTAACTCTTAATATTCACTATTTCACGACTAGTTTTGTGAAGCCGTTTGGACACATTTTCTAAGTTGAGAACAATGTTAAACTACGCAGGAAACTTTATATTTACTCATACAACACTAAACGATAAACGTTATTTTCAAGAACTACAAGTGGTATTGATAACATACGTATTTGCATGTGTAGCATCATTTCATTTCTTACATTAGATCGTATCATTCATATTAGGTTGCGGTTAGAGATTTTACCTCATTTCTGTGTATACACTTTTGTCATCGTAGCTATCGCACCAGGTGAGTCATAGCCCCGCTTTTACTCTTTTACTACTCGTTTTAAACTATTTGGGGGAGATACATGCACAAATACTTGCTTGATACTTGAAACGTTTATACTTTTATACTATGCTAAGTTGTTATTACTTGTAGCAGAACTAGTATATGCGCCTTAATGTGTAAATCTTGATTGTGTATTCTTGAGCAACGTATACTTTGGGAAATGGCACCCAGTAATCTTTTATACTTTGGGAAATGGCACCCAGTAATCTTTTATACCTTGGGGAATGGCACCCAGTAATCTCATAACTTTGGGAAATGGCACCCAGTAGTCTTTAATCTTTGATCAGTGGCATGTACACACTACATACGTTACGTGGGGAATGGCACCCAGTAATCTTTTATACCTTGGGGAATGGCACCCA
>JARVZY010003903.1:0-26470 GCA_030686995.1 Artemisia argyi
TTCTAACACGAAAAATACTAGTTTTTGACTCATTTATTTATTTATTTTCCTATAGGTTAAGGAAATGGCGCGAAAAGCGTCAGGAGCATATCGTAGTTGCGCTCCATGTACACCAGCAACTACGATAACTCCACAACAACGCTTACAAAAAAGTAACGACACGGAATCCGAATCCCCTATGTCAGTATCCGAGAAATTTCGTTGGTCATATAGGCGTTCCGGAAGTAAAAACTCGAGCTCGGGGAGAGTATGGGGCAAGGAAATGGAAGCGCGGTTAAAAGGAATATCCGTGGGAAGTGATGTGGCGGTGACGGAGATGTTATCGGCCTCGGCTAGTGGCCGAAAATATGATCCGATAGTATTGATGGAAGAGGTTGAGCCCAAAGAGTGGGTTGCTCAAGTTGAACCGGGGGTTTTGATTACTTTTATTTCTTTGCCAACCGGTGGTAATGATCTTAAACAAATCCGGTTCAGGTAACTAATTTTAACAGTCTTTGTTTAACTTTATTACTACTTTTTAATATTCTTTAGGAAAAGTTATGACCATGTTGCATGCAAGAAAATATTACAGTTTGTTTGCATCATTTGCATGTTAGTATTAAGGTAGTTAACATTAGTTCCAAACATGAAAGAAAAGTGTATGTTAGTTTTATTAGCATTTTAAATGAAAGCGTTTATACAAATCCACCCTGTACCTCGCTTAGACGGGATTGAGTATTGTTGTTGTTTATACAAATCCAAAAGAAACTAAACGCTCGTTGCTAAGCAAATATTATATTATACACACTAGAAGGTAAACGGTAAATGGTAAAAAAGATGATAGTCGTCTTCCGGTGTCTCTAAGCCGTCCATAATAAAATCGATAGACGAAACAGCCAATAGTAGTCGGTTCTCGTCTATCGATAGATACAAAGGTTGCCAGAAGTTATGTACCCAAAAATTCTGTTACCAAATCTCAATAATGCAAAAAGAGAAAGTTATATATCATACTTTTATTTTATTAGCATTTTTGTTTGATTTTATTCTACTTTTTTCGTGTTATAACTAATTTTCTACGCAATGCTAATTGAATAATAACCATATGAATGTTCATATACTAAATGCTAACTTAAAATAGAAGACACAAATTCATGAAGTCAACATATGATGGCATTGATTGAGACAAAATGTGGTCCATGATTTTGTTTTTGTATGTAGCAAACTAGCAAAGCATTTAAAACTTTTAGTACGAATTTATATAATGACATAAATTTTGTCTATAAAAAGTTGCAATATATTGATTTTCTAACCACCACATTATGGCAGTAATTACATTTTTAAAACTTATGCTTCATTATGCAACTTTTTTGGCCTGTAAATTAGATAAAGATCTACACAATACTTATAAGTAATGTTTAAGAGATAAAGATTTACTTCTACTAATTCTCTCAAATGCACAATTACACTGGCCGGAAGTCCACCTGAAAGCAGTCTTGTTATTGTCGGGTTTATCCTAATAATAGGGTATGTATGTATGGACTTCATACTTTTTTCTATTTAAGCCAATAGCTTTTCACAAAATTAGTTGGCCATTTAATAGTTATGATTAGGCCATAACTATTAGCTCCTTTGTTAGCAAAGACGTGGATAAGATGAACACATCTTGATCATCTTTTTTCTGTATATTTAAATGTTATTGAGTTGTAATAGTGACAATGACTAAAGTATATACACATTTTTAATCCATTTGGAAAGATGAATATTCTAAATTACTCCACAATAGGTATACCTAACCATTTATATAAAGAGCTATAATCACTACTCAAGTTTGTTAATGATGGTATGGAAAATAATAACTTTTTGCATTATCCTTTGAGAATATTCGAGTTAATGCCCAATAAAAAAATGGCTACCTATTAGTCAATATTGATGTTCTATAAATTATTTGAATTTTAGGTTTAAAAACAATAACAACAACAATACTAACTTATGTCACATCAAGCTATGAAAAGATGTAAACAATCAAACTCGTACATGAGACCTCCGATAAGTGTATGTGTAAGTGCAGAACCTAACGTGTATTGTAGCCTTGTAGGTTTAAAAAGGACATTAGGGGGAAGAAAAAAATAAATAAATAAATAAATAAAATATAAAAAAAAAAAAAAAAAAAAAAAAAAACTTTAGACTTGCTTTTTGGTTGGGTCAAAATGTCTTTTGTGGGGTTGAAAAGTTGCATGCATCATTAGAACATTAAGCAGTCTTATGTTCGGTGAAGGGACATGTTGTTCATTACATATTTTAGTGGTCGTTAGATTGATTTTTCTTACTAATTATGCGCTTTCAACTTATTCCCGTCTCCTACTTAATCGAATCATGAAAAGTGAGAGTTGCTGATTCTGAACTTCGTATTTGTTTAGTAGTTGTAATTCGCACGACAATTAGCCTTTTTTAAATTGATCATTAACCATAATCACAGTTTATTTTAAGCTGTCTAGACCTTGAAAAGGACAAGTATTTTAGCTAAACTACAAGCCTAGTCAAATATGATTTGCGCGCGATTAGTGTTGTACGCTGCTTGGGAGTAAAAGCTGGACACTGTGCAAAACCTTAGAATTACCCTAATCATATCGTCCTCACCATCATAACATAGGCCCCCCCGCACAAGAAACTTTTCAACTTTTGTTAGGGTAAAAGCATAGTGTATCAAGAATTTTCTTTTCACTTTATACTGTAAGTACGAAATTTTACACGAATCCTGTTAACCAAAACAAACAAACATGTATATACAACAACAACAACACCCAATTCCATCAGATCGGGGTATGAGGGAGGTAGGATGTAGACAATCACACCCGGTAGCAGACTAAGGGGTTCACGGAAACCCCATGGATTTTTGCCCTTTGTGTAACTTTTTGTCAAAATTCCTATTTTTTTGCGAAATGTACATGACCCCTAAATTTTGTGTCACATGTTTTATCAACTCAATCAAGTGTATTATCGTAAAAAAATTGTGAAACTGGTCACTTATAGACTTGGGTCCGCTCGTAGTCACACTCCTACCCAAGCGTAGATGAAATGTATCGATAAGACCTATTTAATGGGGCCATATTTAAACTCTTTGTTTTGTTGGTGAAAGCCTTTATACCAGAATGTTGATGCCTTGTCAGAAAATGGAGTCCATCAACTTTTGTAGTACCTTGTCACCTCTTGAGTTTGTCATCTTGTAATGTCAAAGATCACAAAGATGAAAACAAGAAAAATGACTTGATTTGAGGTCCACATTATACTGAACATGATTTGATACTGTTTGAATTATAGGACATACAACTGAGTGCGTGTTCTACAATAGTATCCGTATGCCGGACACATTATTGCTCATAGTTGTCTCTTTTAGGCCGTTAAGGTGATCCTTCTGTCAAAGTTAGCGTCATCGTCCTATCATTGAAAAGATGAGTTACGAGGATATAACATTATATTTAGAGATGAATTCTTCGGCCTTGCAAGTAAACAGAAAATATATGTTGAACATATTGTGACCACAATGTATTCGGTCAAGGGACACAAAAAGTTGCACATATGATTGTGCATAGAAAGCACTTTTGTTCATTGAAAAGACTAATAAGTGGAAGAATGCTCTTCTAGTAATATTTTAGTATGGCCTAAACTACAAGTGATTTTTTGTGTATATCCACTTCAAATGAATAAGAATCATGCCAATAATGTTATGTTATACCAAGGAATGTGTTCATAATAAAACTATACTTCGCCATAATTATGTCATATACCTAACATCAAGCGTTTCTTTTTCAGCCGCGAAATGTTTAACAAGTGGCAAGCACAACGATGGTGGCAAGATAACTACGAGAAGGTAATGGAGCTTTACAATGTCAAGAGGTTAAGCCGTCAAGCATTTCCCCTTCCAACAGGCACAAAATCGGAAGATGAACCTACCCTCGAGTCAAAGGTGTGTTACTCGTTACCATATTTTGTGGTATATGGTTAAATGTCAATAATACAGTTAATTCTTTCATGTAACAGAGCTCGAAAATTGAACCTGTTGAAGACAGTCCTCTGACACCAACTTTAAGTAAGGAAAGACTACCTCACACCGTACATGATCACCAAAATTCAACCGTAACGCCCTCCACCAGTGAAGGTGACTCGTCCGGGCTTACGGCTACCTCAAAAGTATCAAGCATTAATGGCACGAAAACAGAAACATCATCAATGGATGCCTCTACAAGCGCCACCTCACCAAAAGAGGCAGATCGCCCAGAAGAGGCTTCCATTAGTAATGTGAGTGATGCTGATAATGAATGGGTGGAAGAGGATGAACCCGGTGTTTATATTACGATCAGAGTTCTTCCTGATGGATCGAGGGAACTAAGACGTGTCAGATTTAGGTTAGCAACAAATTATATATTTCGCAAATAAATGTGACATAAGATATGTTTATACAAATGTTGTTATGACAGGAATTGATATTCTTATTGTATTGCAGCCGTGAAACTTTTGGAGAGGTACATGCTAGAATTTGGTGGGAAGAGAACCGAGCAAGGATACACAAGCAGTACTTATGATCAAATAAAGACGGGTTATTTGCATAATATACCAAAGTGCTATTTAATTTGTCATGTTTTAGTCATTGTACCATTTTGTATATTAGTTTTACTAAAACGAGGTTTTGTGTCTGGTTTGGGTCATTATTTGCCAAAAACACTTAAAATGGCCCAAATGGGACAAATCATATATTTACGACTCAGATTTACAATCAAAGTACATCTTGTGTAGAACGGGACATATGAATAAGTAAGTTGGTAGTTTATGCAAATAACCCACTGACCACGTGCTTAGTCATGAGTGGATCTATAAGAGGTTTAGGTTATGCACGTGCATTTCTAGCGGTGCAGCTTGTTGCCCGTTTGCCTTCCACCTCTATGTAAATCCAAAAATTTAATATATATTGAAGTAAAAAAAAAAATAGCGGTCCAAGGCACAGGTTTGTGAAGTTATTTTATTAACGGTCCGCCTTAAACTTCTTTCGTTTCGCTATAAACCATTTCTATCCTTCCAAACAGTGGCGAAGCTTGGATTTTTCGAGTGGGGGGTCGGGATCTAAAATTTTTTTTTCCTAACACTATGGGGGGTCGAAACCGAATTAAATTGGGGGGGCGAAACCGAAAATACCGAAATTTTTCTACACGAAAACTATATACCCCTACATCGCAAAAAAAATTTCGGGGGGTCGGCCCCCCCCCCCCCCCTATGAAGCTGCGCCACTGCTTCCAAACCAAGCATACCCGGAACACTTGGATCAAGAGTAGGCGTGCCAATAACATATAAATTTGGAAATTGAACAGCCCATTCACTAGGCCATTGCCAAGCCCCATCACGACACAAGTCAGCCACTTTAATTGTAAGAAATAAGACACCCACTTCTAGTAATATTACGAACCGTGTGAGTATTTCTCAAAGGACTTAGCGAACACCAGTTATCAAACCTGTTGGACTATAATGTCTAATATGCCAAAAGTTATGTATATATACCTTTTATGTAAAAGCCTGTATTCTGGTTTGGGCCAAAGGCAAACAAACCCATTAGATGAATAATGTGGCAGTCAGTAAATGTCATAGTTAGTTAGTAAGTTAGTTATATGGTAGTTTTTGGTGAAGGGACACACTTGGTTCATAGAACCTCTTAGTTTGAACCAACACAACCTTTCACTAAAATGTCTATTCATATTGTATATATAGGGGTCGAGTTCTGTAATCAAAGTTCAATCGATTCAGTTTTTGCAGTGATTGTAAACATATATTATGATTCAATATATTTGAGTCATGATTCAATTACATAATTTGTTCTTCATTTATAATCATACCTGGGCAACATTGGCATCAGGTTGAGAAATCGAAGAAGGAAGGCCGAGAGGGCTGATTGTTTGTGATAAACAACAACCAGAAATCTGTTAAAGGGATCAAAGATCGAGTGAGTCGATTATAACAACCCAGAAATGGAGTGATTCAAAGAAGTAAAAGGATATGTCAGGAGACAAAAACGAAAACAACAAAGTTGTTTATAGATAAGTCGCCACACCGTTACCATCATATCAATGCCCAGTTCTATACGAACTATACATGATGGGCATTATGAATGAAGAAGATACTGTTAAATGTTACGTATAAACATTAATAAGTAAATGTCTAGGATCGAACCCGAGACCTCGGGATTGCACACTTTACAAACAAGAATAATGTAAATAAATATATATATTTATTAAATGTATGAAATATATATATTTATAACACTTAATGGACTAAACGGTCGTTAGTTGTTAACCGTATGGACTAACTATCGTTAAATAAGAAAGATAAGGACTAGAGTGTAACTTGGGTGTCAAGGAGGTTCTAGAAACCCCTTGTGGGTTCTATGGCCGGTCGAACAAGGGTGTGGGGAGGCCCAACCCGTGTTTGCTTGGTCACCAAGAAATCCTCTAGTATATATACAAGGCCAAGGGTTAAACCTACACATCTTTTGTGCACACACTCTAACCCTAAAACTTGTTTTCTTTCTTCTCTTCTTGTGGCCGATCGTCCCCCCCCCCCCCCCCCCCTCCAAGGGATTACTTGGGTCGATTTTTCCATAAGCAAATCTTAAGTGTTTTGTTTACTTGCAACAAACCTTTATTCGTTGGTAGTTTGTGTGTACAAGAACGAGGTAATTACTTACTTTAGTAATTATCAAGAGATCGATAAACAAAACGGTAAGGGGTTTATCATTGATCTAATTGTCCAAGAATTAAGGTTTAATTGAAGTGCATCGGGTACGTTTACTATTTATGTTTTAGTTAATATTTATGTGTTATACTTGATCCTAGCTTCCGCAATACGTGCTATTTGATTGTCAAACTCTAACAGTGGCATCACGAGCCATGTATAACATGTAATTGATTACTAAAACGTAATAAAAACCGGATCTTTAATTGTTTTAGATACATGTTTTTTTTGATCTAGGGTTTTTTCCTATTTTTTTTCTAAAATTTCGAAACCCTAACCCTAATTTTGGGGGGGGTCGATTTTCCCATGAAACCCTAATTAGGGTTTTGTGGTTTTCTTGATTATGTGTAATCACTAGAAACCCTAGGTCATTAACCGGTTAATTGAACGTATCTTGTGACCTAATTGCTAATTGTTAGGTTTTAATCCGTGACTTACATGCATGTTTGTCATGGATCTTGTTTTATTGTCACATATTTTGATAGATCTTAAATTGGGGAAGACTCCAATATATATTAAAATCAATTTTATATGCTATGTGGTGTGTTTTTAGCTTTGGCCTACGCAATTGATTCGTCAATGTATGTGACTCACCTCCATTAAGAGGGGAAGGCCTTAGTTGATTACATGCATTATTATACCTAGAATTGATTTTATTAGGATCTTTTCTAATACGATTTGCATGTGGCTAATTGTTTCACTTATTTATTATTGTTTGTTTGATTTTCTTTGCAACTTGTTTTATTGTTTTTAGTTGGACTTGATGTAAGCAATAAAAGGGTGTTTTCATAAAGAAAATTAATACGGACTAATAATTGTGAAACCCTAAAGTGATAAAGTAAGAATCTTGCAAAGGTCTTATGACAATCGTGGTCCGATTCGCACGGTAATCAGCTCCCAGTCGAGACTAGCAATATTCAAACTTTATTACTATTTTGAGATTGAATCCATAAACTTTTACTTGAATGATGTTTTGTGCAAATATGGTTTTAAAATTAAGTCTTTTAAGATAATATTCATAACCGTGATTTGAAGGCTTAGAAAAGAGCCTTAGAGTCTGCCTTGGTTATCACAATCTTGAATATATCTTAAACGAATTACTTTTAAAATTATATGTTGTAGAAAGTCATCTTAGGGTTTTGGCATAAACCTCAAGTAAAACTTTGTGTATTAATTTCAGGAATCGGACATAAAAAGTTTTTATGAAAACTTATGTTATAAAGATGAGTGCATGCATCTTTGTACATAATTTTGATTGACATATCAAAAAATAATACCCTTATAATTTAAGTTACGTGCCATCTACCTATAAGAAACACTTGGAATTTTAATTTAGTAAACGTGAGACCTAGGCTAAATTACTATAACAAGGTAAAATTCTTTTAACGCGTGAGACCATAATTGTAATTTTACAGTTTCTAAGGTAGACGACTTAATTAAGTTGTGCGTGAGACCTAGAACTTAAGGCATGAGATGGGATAAAACATGCTTACAAAGGCAAATTGATGAATCAATTTGATGTAAATCCCATAATGATCTAGGAATTGGAAATCTTGTTTGCCAATTATTGTTTGACAGATTACTATCTTTTGTACTTTTACCACTAGCAGATCAACTGATGTGGTGAAACTATGTAAAGTTAGATCCTAGATTTTCAAGAAAATTAGTTGGTTATATGAATATAGCCTTGGGTATTTTATTTTCTTGAAGATATTGATTATCGAAAATACTAATATTTGAACGTTATCTGTAGATATGGCTCAACCCGATAACCAAACTGTGATTAATGCTTTCAAGAGTCATCTTGAGAGAGACAAACTCACAGGAAAGAATTTCAATGACTGGTACCGTTCGCTCAGAATTGTCTTGAGGGCGTCTAGTAAGATGGATTATGTGACCGAGGAATGCCCTGCTGAACCTGCTGCTACGGCAACACCTGAAGCAAAGGCAGAATGGAAGGTGACTAATGCTAAGTACAATGAGGTTGCTTGTCTAATGCTCACTAGCATGAATGCTCAATTACAAAAGAAGTATGAGTATTCGTCTCCTAAGAATATGCTTGATAACCTCAGGCAATCTTATGAGAAGTCACCTGCAGTTGAATTGTATGATGAACTTGACAAGCTACACAACTGCAAGCATGGTGATGGTAAACCAGTAGCCGATTATGTGGATGAGATGAAGGACTCCTTTGATCAACTTCACAGAATTGGTTTTGGTTACCCCGAGAATGTGCAAGTGCACTTGATCAACAGATCCCTTAACAAGGATTTTGCTGGTTTTGTGCAGAACTTCAACATGCATTGCTCGGGGAAGACAGTCTCAGAATTACTCGCATTGCTTGTTGATTATGAGAAAAGTCTACCAGCCAAGGTCAAGAATCCCACCCCGCAAGTGTTGGCAATTCATGGGGGGAGAATCCAGAAGAAATCGCATGTGAACAAAGGCAAAGGTAAAGGTGATAAAGGCAAGCAGGTCATGGCCTATCAACCTCAACCCAAGATGAAACAACATCAGCCTAAGCAGAACAAGGTGAATCCGCCAAACAAGAAGGATCAGGCTTGTCATCATTGTCATGAAAAAGGTCATTGGAAGCGCAATTGCCCTCTCTACATTCATGACTTGCGACTCAAGAAGCAGGGGAATGATGCTGGTAACCCCAGCACATCAGGTGCGTTCTTTATGATTGAATTATTCAATCTTACTCCTAAATTGAATTCATGGGTATATGATACTGGATGTGGCATTCATATCTGCAATACCATGCAGGGGTTTAGAGTTGAGAGAAAGCTGGCCTATGGACAACAATTCTTGCACGTTGGTAACGGAGCGCATGCAGGAGTTGAAGCTATAGGAGTTTTTAATTTAGTGTTGCCTTCGGGCTTAGTACTATCTTTAAATAATTGTCATTATGCACCGTCAATTGTTAGAGGTGTAATTTCATTTTCATGTTTGTTAAACCTTGGTTTTGAGCATACTATTTCAAGCAATGGAATTTCAGTTTCTTTAAATAATGTTTTTATTTTAATGCTGTTGCTGTGAATGGTGTATTTGAAATTGATATGAATGATAATGATAATGCTTTTGTTAAAAATAATTCAATGTATAGCATCAACAATAAGAGAATCAAGAAAGGTCTGGATTCGTCTTATCTTTGGCATTGTCGACTTGCTCACATTGGCAAAGATCGCATGAAAAAGCTGCAACATGATGGGCTTTTAAATAAGATCAATGATGAATCATTTGATAAATGCGAATCTTGCATAGCTGGGAAGATGACTAAGAAACCCTTTAAAAATAGGATTGAAAGGGCTAATGATCTACTTGGTCTTATTCACACAGATGTGTGTGGACCACTTAGACATGTGTCAAGGAGGGGTGCTAGCTACTTCTTAACATTTACGGATGATTATAGCCGTTATGGTTATGTTTATTTACTTAAACATAAACATGAGGTGTTTGAAACATTCAAAGTGTTTAAAGCAGAAGTAGAGTTGCAACTAGGAAAGAAGATTAAAGCTCTTCGATCCGATAGAGGTGGTGAATACCTGAGTCAGGAGTTCATAGATTATCTAGCAAAGGAGGGAATTGTCCAGCACCTTACTTCACCATATACTCCACAACAAAATGGTGTATCTGAAAGAAGGAATCGTACATTGCAAGACATGATACGATCTATGTTTAATCTAACAACTCTACCTTTCTCGTTTTGGGATTATGCCTTAGAATCTGCGGTTCGCATTCTAAATATGGTTCCAACAAAGAAGGTTGATAAGACACCATATGAGGTATGGACTGGAAAAGCTCCTAACCTGTCTTATCTTAAGGTCTGGGGTTGTGAGGCGTATGTTAAACGTGACTCAGCAGACAAACTCCAACAAAGATCTGTAAAGTGCATCTTCGTAGGATACCCTAAGGAAACTATGGGATACTACTTTTATTACCCACCTGAAAACAAAGTATTTGTTGCAAGGTATGGAGACTTTCTTGAAAAAGAGCTCATATCTCAAGAATTCAGTAGGAGAGTATATGATCTGGAAGACGGTCAAGAAGATGTAGAACCTTCTGAAAACACTAACCAACTTCCGGTAGAACCTGAAAGTTTAGGTCCTCCACCTGAAGTTGAAGTGATTCCCATTCGTAGGTCAACAAGACCAGTAAAAGCTCCTACTCGTCTATGTCTTAATGTAGAGAGTGATGAGTATATACTGGGTGATCTTGATGAGCCTACAAGTTATGAAGCTGCCATGAATGGTCCTGAAAAGGCCAAATGGAAAGAAGCTATGGATGGGGAAATGCAATCCATGGAAGACAATGATGTCTGGGAAGAAGTGGACCTACCTCCGGGTGCCAAACTAGTTGGGAGTAAATGGCTCTACAAGAAAAAGACTGACATGGATGGCGTTGTACACACCTATAAGGCCCGTTGTGTAGCTAAAGGCTATACACAAACTTTTGGTGTTGACTATGAGGAGACCTTTTCTCCTGTAGCTGACATAAGGGCAATTAGGATTCTTATAGCCATAGCCGCTTACTATGACTATGAGATTTGGCAAATGGATGTTAAAACCGCCTTCTTAAATGGTCGCCTAGATGAGGACATCTATATGGCGCAGCCTGAGGGGTATGTAAATCCAGAATTTCCAAATCGTGTATGCAAGCTTAAAAGATCCATTTATGGATTAAAGCAAGCATCACGACAATGGAATAAGAGATTTGATGGTGAGATTAAAAAGTATGGATTCACTAAAAATCTTGATGAGCCATGTGTATATCACAAAGTTAGTGGGAGTAATGTAATTTTCCTTATATTATATGTCGATGACATATTGATCATGGGGAACGACATTCCAAGTTTACAAAAGGTTAAGGAATATCTTGGAAGTTGTTTTTCTATGAAAGATTTAGGGGAAGCTGCATTTATTCTAGGAATCAAGATATATAGAGATAGATCTCAGCGATTAAATGGATTAAGCCAAAGTGCTTACATTGATAAAATATTGAAGAGATTCAATATGCAAAATTCCAAGAAAGGATATTTGCCAATGCAAGAGCAACATGGCTTGAGCAACAAGGTTTGTGCTTCAACACCTGCAGAGGTGCAACGCATGAAAAGAGTCCCTTATGCTTCGGCTGTGGGATCTATAATGTATGCGGTAAAAAGTACAAGACCTGATGTGGCGTTTGCTCAGAATTTAACCAGTCGATATCAGCAAAATCCAGGTGTAGCTCACTGGACTGCTGTTAAGAATATTCTTAAGTACCTTAGGGCAACTAAGGATATGTTTTTGGTTTATGGGGGAAATCCATCGGCAGAACTTGATGTTACAGGTTACTGCGATGCTTCTTGGAAAGGTGATAAGGATGATACGAAGTCTCAGACGGGTTATGTCTTTGTCATTAATGGAGGAGCAGTGGATTGGAGGAGCAGAAAGCAGAGTGTACTAGCGATGTCTGCTGCAGAAAGTGAGTATATAGCTGCTTCAGAAGCTGCAATGGAAGCTGTTTGGATTAGGAAGTTTGTCTCAGGGCTTGGAGTCATGCCTTCGATTCAAAGACCTATTAAAATGTATTGTGACAATTCTGCTGCAATCACATTTGCCAATGAGCCTGGAATCATGAAAGGCACCAGACATTTCCCGATTAAGCATCACTATGTTCGAGAACAAGTCGAAATAGGTGAAATCGAAATGCTCAAAGTTCACACAGATGATAACTTGGCAGATCAATTAACAAAGCCTCTACCTGGCACTAAGCTTTACAAGCATGCTGAAGGTGTAGGACTTAGATTAGCTGAAAGTTTCATGCCCATTTGTGATTAGTGTTTGGATAAAGGATGTAATGTACAATTATTATTTTAATGGAATAAAATATGTTTTATGTTTATTTATCATTGTCTTAATAATATATCCTATATTTGCATGTTTAAGATCCGTGAATAATTTATTATTCTAAATGTCCATTGTCGATTAATGATATGGGAATATCATTAAACTAAGACAAATTTGAGTATTGGTTTAGTATATACTTGAAAGTATATTGATGCGTAGTCATACCAATTTCACATGATATTCGATGAATTGAATATTAGACTTATCCCAACAATATGATTTAATGTTTAATGTGAGAATCATATTTAAAGTTATCCTCAGACTTGAGATACCAGATAAGTGTCATGGATGTAGTGCATTTTTGTGAAGCAATCTACCGCTCACCGTAACAGGGAGTCATAAGGATTGTTTTCAGAAGTGTTGCAAAGTTCATGGGTTATTCTTGTAGTCAAGAAAGAATTTATTCCTTCTGATTTGTTTAGAAGTTTAATACTGCTGGGCCCCTCGTAGGGTTGACAAAATGTTTGCATGGCCATGCCCAAAGTCTATCTGGAATACGTTCAGATGTTTTGGTAATTTTGTTCAATCATAAAGAAACGAGAAACAGAATTTTAATAAAGGAACTCACATCTTTATTAATGCGGTATTAGTAATGAAAGGATAATTATAATGATGAATCATTAAAGGTTTTTCCAGGAAACCTAGCTCGGTTTGAACTAGGGGCATTGGAGTGTTGCAAGACGCTAACCAATGTCATTTTACTATTAATGAATATACGAGTGGGAGCTGTTAAATGTTACGTATAAACATTAATAAGTAAATGTCTAGGATCGAACCCGAGACCTCGGGATTGCACACTTTACAAACAAGAATAATGTAAATAAATATATATATTTATTAAATGTATGAAATATATATATTTATAACACTTAATGGACTAAACGGTCGTTAGTTGTTAACCGTATGGACTAACTATCGTTAAATAAGAAAGATAAGGACTAGAGTGTAACTTGGGTGTCAAGGAGGTTCTAGAAACCCCTTGTGGGTTCTATGGCCGGTCGAACAAGGGTGTGGGGAGGCCCAACCCGTGTTTGCTTGGTCACCAAGAAATCCTCTAGTATATATACAAGGCCAAGGGTTAAACCTACACATCTTTTGTGCACACACTCTAACCCTAAAACTTGTTTTCTTTCTTCTCTTCTTGTGGCCGATCGTCCCCCCCCCCCCCCCCTCCAAGGGATTACTTGGGTCGATTTTTCCATAAGCAAATCTTAAGTGTTTTGTTTACTTGCAACAAACCTTTATTCGTTGGTAGTTTGTGTGTACAAGAACGAGGTAATTACTTACTTTAGTAATTATCAAGAGATCGATAAACAAAACGGTAAGGGGTTTATCATTGATCTAATTGTCCAAGAATTAAGGTTTAATTGAAGTGCATCGGGTACGTTTACTATTTATGTTTTAGTTAATATTTATGTGTTATACTTGATCCTAGCTTCCGCAATACGTGCTATTTGATTGTCAAACTCTAACAGATACTAATGGCAAATAGAGTATGGGATTTAGTAGAAGGAACAAGTACATCAAAAGAGATTGATGTAAAAAAGGATAGTTCTGCGTCAGCATACCTATTTCAAGGGATACAAGAAGATTTGCAAATGCAAGTTGTGGGATGTGAAACAGCGAAAGAAATTTGGGACTCTCTAAAGTCCAGATTTATTGGGACAGAAGATGTACAACAGGCACACTCGCAACAACTTAAGTCAGAATTTGAGAGACTTGTGATGAAAGAAGATGAATCAATAGATTCATTTGCCGGGAAGTTGATGAGTATTATTACAAAGGCTGCTACATGTGGATTAACGTTTGATGAGCAAACGAAAGTACGAAAAGTACTTAATGCATTACCATATAAATTTCCGCCAGTAGTAGCGACCATTGAAATGATTGTTGATTTTAAGACTGTGAAGTTAGAGGAGATTATCGGGAAACTTAAGACTTATGAAGAAATGATTAAGTTTAGAAAAGGAAGTGATGAAGATAATAGTGAGAAGTTGTTACTCACATGTCAAAGGAATGACAGAAATTATGAACGCAGCTATGTAAATGGTAGATGAGGAGGTGGTAATCAGACATGAGGAAGAGGGAAATATAGAGGTGAAGGATACACCTCAGATGAGTCGAAAGGAACCGAAAACAAACCGCGAAGGAATGGTGATAAGTCGCAAATACATTGTTACAAGTGTGGAAAACTTGGGCACTATGCTTATGAATGTGCAAGCAAGAAAAAAGAGCAAGTTGCGGCACTCTTAGTAGATAATGATGATGAACCGGCACTTCTAATGTGCCTAATTGAGGAAATTAGAAAGTTAGAAAGCTTGGTCGTGTGATACGATCAAAGCAAATCCGTGTGATGCAGAAAATAGCCTGTGAAAGGTGCAGTCAATTCAGTGAATGTATTAAAAGGAAACACGTGTGATACGTTTTCAATCCGTGAAGGATCAAAATAATTCTGTGAGAGAATTAAAGTGAAGGAAGTTTTTGTTGCGTGTGATGCGAATTGGTGCAAAATCCTTTGTTGTGTGAAGCAACCGTGAAGAAGAAATAATCTGTGATAGATTGAATGATCAAGAAAAGTAAAGAAACAAGGTCATGTGATATGATCAAGTTGAAGAATGAAGATGGTGTGAAGTCATCAAAGATTTATTCAGGACAAAGTTTGTGCAACAAGTTGAGAAGACTTGAATTAAGCATAAGAAGAGACATGCATGATGTAAAAGACAGATGATGAAGTCGGAAAACTAGAAGAACAAGTCTTAAACAATTAGAGGGGAGACACATAAGATTGAAGAAACCTGCTGAAAAGGAAGTTTTGGCATCAAGACATTAGGGGGGAATTGTTGGACTACAATGTCTATTATGCCAAAAGTTATGTATATACGTTTTATGTAAAAGCATGTATTCTGGTTTGGGCCAAAAGATGAATAATGTGGCAGTTAGTGAATGTAGGTTATAGTTAGTTAGTAAGTTATATGGTAGTTATTGGTGAAGGGACACAATGGTTCATAGAACCTGTTAGTCTGAACCAACACAACCTTTCACTAAAGTGTCTATTCATATTTATATATAGGGGTCAAGTTCTGTAACCAAAGTTCAATCGATTCAGTTTTAACAGTGATTGTAAACATATATTATGATTCAATAAATTTGAGTGATTCAATTACATAATTTGTTCTTCATTTATATATAATCATGCCTGGGCAACGAAACCACATCGACTTTGTCTTGCCATCTCCCTTACCAAAAGAACTCTCGAATAATAGAGCAAACTTGAAGCAATTTACGCCATCCCAACTCATGTTACCACGGGCCGGGAAATCCCAAAAGTTACGACCCATTAGCTTGTACGCGTGAATCCACTTAACCCAAAGAGATTCCTTTAAGGTTAAGAGACTCCAAATATGCTTAGACACCAAAGCAATATTAAAATAATTCAAACTACGAATGCCCAACCCACCTTCACTCTTAGGAAGACAAACTGAAGCCCAAGCGACTTTAGCCTTCGCTTTATGCATTTTTGGTTTGGTTTTATGCCCAAAATGATACTTTTTGTAATATTTTTGTCGTATAAAAAGAAAAATGCCAAAGTATTTGTATGCTGTAATAACAATATTAGCATGTTTAAGGAATCATTAGATTGTAATGTACAATTTGCTTTAAATTGATCCTACATGTCAGTTGTAGACATAATCTCAGATTAAAATTGTTATCGGTACATCTACAATGACTAAAAGAATATAGGGAATAAAAAGGTAGTTGAATTTGATCACGACAAGCGTGTAGCAGTGGTTGCTGGTGGCGATGCAGAGCCAACGTATCTAATCAAAACTTCTTGAGGGAGTAGATGATACTGGATATCAAGTTGTTCGAATATGTTCTTTAGCTCCAGCACGAGGTTTGATTTTCTGTCACTTATCTCTTGGTGGTTCTGAAAGTTGATCGTATGTGTGACGTAGAGGCTCATTTTCATCTTGTTCACGTTCTCGATCTCCCTAACTCTAACACTGTGATTTGGACGCCATAGTTGTGGTTTGCTTTCTATGTACCTAATAAATCAAATCGCAAATATTACATTAAGAACGTTAATCAAAACTTGTAACTTATTTCTAGCAGGCAAACATTTACAAGTGCTTGTCTGTTTTTCGAAAACCGAGTCTGTAGAAAAACATGTAATGCTGATTTTGATATCGTTTTAGCCATAGGGTTATGAACATTTTTGTCTCAGTAAAATGCAATGTTTAGTATTCACACACCGTGGATTATGTCTCCGGTTGATAAGTTAAATGTGATATTCTGCCCTCATTGTCAGTCCCCAAAACATCTACCTTCATTCCTTGTTTCCTACACACAATAAGACACTCTACCCTTTATCAAAACTTAACATATCTAATCCTGAGTAAGAGGGTGTTTGTCATTGCTTATTTTATACGTAGTAAACTAGTAAGTTTGCGTGTATAGATGAAACTGCTTATTTGCTTATTTTGGAGCAAGTAGGCACTTAAACATTAACATGCTGTTGGTTTCTACGTAGTAATATTTTAAGCTAATAGATGAGTGAAAAGAAGCAATCCCAAACACCCCCTAACTGCAATAATTTTAAGTGTGTTTAACCAAAATATGAACCAAATCCGGTTGAATCTAAAATAAGAGATCGAGAAGTAGAGTTGACTTACGCTTTAATCTTATCTTTTAGAGCTAAGATCTTCTCGATTGAAGTGGAAACATCAAGGTCGAACTCTATGGAATCACTCATTTCCGGGCTTCGGTTGAAATTGCTAATGGCTTTTGTAGCCAATATTGCATTCGGGTAAAAAATCTTCTCGTTGTCATATCTCAGGAAGACAGTAGTCAATATGTTCACTTCTTCTACGACAAGCTGTAGGTTTATATTTATAAGAATAAGTAACGAGTTAAGAACAAATTGTTGCAAGTAGATTAGGTCGAGTAATAAGTTACCTGAACACCATCAACGACACAACGGTCACCTACATCAAATGGATGCATTATAAACACGAAGATTATGGCTTCGAATGCTGTCTTAGCAGATGTCCCAAACATGAAGACCCCGAGTAATAACTGTGATGAGATGAAAAGTAATACTTCGGTTGTGGCAATTCCCATGAGAAGTAACCAGACGATTAAGAGCACAAATACTGTCAAGCCAGAAACAAGCTTGTTTAGCTCCTCTATCGCTGTCTTTGTGTCGTTCAAAGAAAGCGCCAAATATTTACGCTCCTTATACACATTCACCTGGACACAAAGATTAATAAAACTTATATTTGATCTAAAAAAGCAAGGATTTATTTAACTTAGGAATGAAAAAACCGAAAAATGATAGAGTAATTAGTAATTACCACCCAGTTATTAAACGACTTCTTTTTAATCTTTCCAGTTTCAACTGCTCCTTCGAACAATGGAAGCACTTTCTTCACATCATCTCTGGTCATAAAACGCAAAAGATCATCCTCTTCGATGTACCTAGTTTGATATGACAAGAATTAAGCACAATGGACTGAAAGTAAGCATGTAGCAACCCGCTTGCTTTTAAGTGCTTATGTAATCTAAAATAAGCACATAAGCAGTTTTCGACTGAATGTTAGATTTCTTATATAAACATATATAAGCAATCCCAAACGCTCCTTAAGAAATAGAAATTTATACGACAAAACTTACTTGTGCCTGTGTTTAGCTACATTTAGAAATATAGCACGACCCGCGTTTTGAGCTTCCCATTCACAAGTAATATTTCCTTCCTTTTGTTCATATTGCTCCGCATTGTCTTCCGTTTCATCAAGTGCATTAGTAAGCGTAGAAAATCCTGACTTTCTCACAACTTTTATTAACCCTTTCATTGTCCAAGCCGACACCTTTTCTTTCTTCATCTTTTGAAGCCTTTTTACATCAACAACCTTTTCCTTCTTTTGTGTTCCCGCTTCACTTCTAAAACTTAACTGTCTACTTGGTATACTTTCGGAATCCTCCCTCAAAGGAGGCCCCGAAAGCGTCTGAAGTACATATTGATGGAAAATGTTTTCTTGAATCCTATCAAAGAATAACTTAACATGAAACGAAGAAGCCAAGATCTTTACTAATAGCGTTTTGATGACCCACGCACCAGAACCAACAAGTGTCGAGGCGATCCCTCTAGTGATGTAATTCAATACCTTGGACGTATTTCGTGATCTACGGACACCGTGGTTGATTAATAGGCCCCATGATAGTAGAATTAAGCCTAACCATATACAAACCCTAACGCTCTTTTGCAAACTATAAACAAAGTACAAAACTTTCTTTTTAAGCAAATACTCTTTCTCGATCAGGAAAACTATAGTAGTTGTAAACCACTCGGAAAACAAACGTCCACAGAATATCGCTAATACTAGTACACACCATTTCCATAATTCTAAACTCCATATATCACTATTCACAAGTTTATCCACTGTTAAGCTTAGAACTAAAACCACTGATACGCAGACAAATATACTAAACTCAATAAAAAACAAAACCTTTTTTTTCTTAGACCTTTTTACGGTCTGCTTAGCTTGAAGAAGCTTTGTATAGTATACATCATCTTCGTCATCCTCTTCTGCTTGCGTCGTTGTAGGTGTTATTGGAGTGGATACTATAGGAGTTTTAGTCTCTTGAGAAGGCGAACCACTTTTTAGTTTATCATTCTCCATTTTCCAGTTGCTCGGAATTGCTGGCTCAATGAGTCTTGACTTCGGCTTTGGGTATGGAGAACTTGCCAATGATTTTTTTCCACTGTCATCCTCGGCCTTCAGGGCTGCAACTGGATTAGCCTCTGGTATCTCTAGAGTCGAAGAGCCCGTAAATGAGGGAACTTTTTTCCTTGATCTAAGACCAGAGTCTAGATTCACTGGAGCAGCCTGTAGCATAGTAGCTGGTAAAGCAGGTGGTGGATCAATTTGAGGAAAGTTCTTAAACGAGTACGAGCCAGATTCTTGCTTCTCAATATCCTCAGCCGCAACCTCAACTTTTCCATTTCCATTTGGATCATTAGTATTCGAGGTTTGTTCAGGACTCGATATCTCTACTACGACTTCATGATCACCATCCAACTGTTTTTCCATGAACTATCTATTCTTACAGCGCGTAAAATTCGACTTCAAAAGCAAATATTTTTGTAATTTGAATTATATCTTTTTTGTGATTTTGATCATCTATGAACATAACACAATATTCATACAACTAAGACACACAAGATAAAGACAAAGTCAATGGTATTATAATGACACTGACACAAGTTGTTGCATAGGACTAATGGTATAAGAATATTGAGAGCAGCCATCCATGAAGTCTTTTCACCTAATCAATTATATGGAGCCTTTATGTATTTATCTAAATATGTGGATTCAGAAATTTAAAAATTATTTCTTGGCATTGTATGAAAAAAAAACATGAAATAATTGTGCAACTTGTAGTTTTTGAAAGATTTGTCTTGAGAAAGTTAGGTAGGTACATTGCACAAATAGTTGTCAACTTTGACCATGTTTTGCTAGGATTAATGATTAATTATCATATGAAATGCAATCTAAACATGGTGTTTACTCAAGTTAAGAGTTTTAGTATAACATTCTTGAAATCGTGCCGAATGATCCATGAAGCAAAGGTTACTGCTTCGCCGAGGAAAATGAAAATGAAAATACGTTAAGATGGAATAGTATTCATCGTCAACTGAAATCCAACGCAAGAGTAGTTTCTTAGCGTGATTAATAGTGAGACTTTCGCCGTTGATATGGATTCATTAAATCATCTTTAAGGTGGAGATCATTACTATGGTTGGTATAGGCGTGTTATGCCAGCCTGTTAGTATTGCTTCATGTAATGTTGTTTATGATTGTAACCTTTCTCCAAAAAAAAAAAAAAAAAAAAAAAAAAAAAAAACGCACACTCTTGTTAAGCACGAGCTGTATATGTGTTTGTCGATCATTGACTACACATATATTCCTATGGAATATTAAGCACAAGATGATCTAGTTTCATTTATATCTTAAAAGTAGTTTCATTTTCATTGTCGAATTGATATCTTTGTCGTGTTTTTTTTCCTTTCCTAAGCTTACAAAATTACGAATAAACATTCTAAGTTGAGCCAGAGGCCCAGAAATGGAATGGGCTAACTAGTGACCCAAATTATTTAATCATAGATAAGCCCATGGATCATAACTCAGAGGCCTTTTAATCTGGTTGGGTTAAAACAAAATCTATATGTTTTTTAGTCACAGGTTCCATTTAGTCATTTACTAGGAAATAGTTGGTGATTAGTTTCAGTTGATGAGAAGTGAAAAATTAAAGATGTAATTATTGAACATGTCAAATGAGTCAAAAATCATGTGTTTTTTTTTATATGCTTACAAATGCACGTTTTGATGTTGATCGAGTTGGACCGTATTGAATAGTTATCTGCTTTCACTATATTTTTTCTCACATTGGGTTTGGGGATAATGAGGCTCGAACTGATGACTTCCACCACGTCAAGGTTTACTCAACTCATCCACCCACTCATACCGTCACAATTCATAAGTTTATAAGGTACATTTCATGACTAATAGTTGTCAACT
Source organism: Artemisia argyi (assembly GCA_030686995.1). NCBI lineage: Eukaryota > Viridiplantae > Streptophyta > Magnoliopsida > Asterales > Asteraceae > Artemisia > Artemisia argyi. Next base: position 21,224 of record JARVZY010003903.1, read on the forward strand.
TTGGTTAGCTGGAAATCAAGTGTCAAAATTGACCATGTTTTGCTAGGATTGATTATCATGTAAATGCAATCTAAACATGGTGTTTACTTAAGTTAGGAGTTATAATACCTCCGCATATACGCGCTAGACTGAAATCTGCAAGTTTTAGCTGTCCACGAGGTCCTATCAAGAGATTATTTGGTTTTATATCCCTGAAAAAATAAGTTTGAGAAAATTAAGAAAGCAAATTGTCAAGTAGGATTTTTAAAGAAACTAATTCAAACCCGCAAAAAAAAAGTGCCTTATGGCAAATAGCAAGTCCATTCAGTGTCATAACAACCCTGCTGCTAACAGCAAGGAGTTATCTGGTGCTACAATGCAAAAATGATCCCTGATTGTACACAATGGTCTCTGATAACATCCCTGATGTACACAAATGGTCCCTCACTCAAAAACAAAATGCAAGATCAGCTTCAAGATCAGTTTCCAAGAACTCAAAAACAAAATGCAAGTTCCCGAATTTTCTTTATCGCAACAATTTGTCCTCTCTGGCCCATAAACCAATAAGTATTATACAACAAAACATATGAGAAATTTCTTAACTACTTAAGGAAAAAGTTAAGTCATATTCAACAAAGCTTTAGTATGACTGTCGTATCAAAGTTGTTTGGAGTGTTTTTCTCAAAAAAAAAAAAGTATAATTCAAGACTGAGGGTGCGCTTGGTTCAAAATGGGGAATGGAAAGGGAAAGACAAAGGGAATGCAAAGGAATGGAATGGAGATTATCATTATCTTTGATAGTACTTAGTTTAAGAAAAACACAATTACCTCCAAGGTGGTGGTGGTGGCGGCGGCTGGTGGTAGTGGTGGCTGCTGCTACTGGTGGTGGTAGCTGCTGGTGGTGGTTGTTGCTGGTGGTGATGGTGGTGACTAGTGGTGGTGGTGGCTGCTAATGGTGGTGGTTGGTGGTGGTGGTGATGGCTGCTGGTGCTGGTGGGTAATCAATACCATACCTCCTAATTTACTGGGTAATGCCCATTACCCAATACTAAACAATGATTGCATTCCCTAATCATAACCAAACATGTTTAATTATTACTTTTCTCATTCCCCACCCCCATTACCCCCAACCAAGCACCCCCTGGAATATAATGGAATATAATGTTATTGCTATGGATTCAAAAGTTTGCAATTTTTTTTTATTTTTATTTTTATTTTTATTTTTTTTTTTTTTTTGCAATCAACTTTACACATATTTACGAGCATGTACAAATCGAAACAAACGCAAACGTTAAACTTCAGATTACACAGCCAATATCACAACCACAAACACATGTCATTTACAGATCACACAAGTCTCTCTGTTTCTGTTTTTGTTTTTTTTTTTTGGTTTGTTTTTTTTTTTTTTTTTTTACCCAAAACAAACATAAATAATGGAAAGGTCAAAGTTTTATAAAATTGCAAATTCAGCACTATAATTAAGAAAAGAATGATCCATTAAAATAACTCATTGTTTTTACATGTCAACTAAAAGAATGATTGCTTTCCCGCAAACTAAAAGCTCTTAACTACTAGTATCTCAAAGCAATCAACAAACAGAGTCACCGAGACTCCGAGAGATTGGCCAATCTCGATTAAATAACAACAAACTGCTCTCGATTGTTATTTAATCGAGAACGAGCTACTCTTGCTTGTTTCGGAGCATTTGGAGCTTCAAACTCTTGAGACGGGATCTTTTTCGGTGTAAGATAATCAAAGTGCACCTTCTTGGCAATCATAGCCTGCAAAATTTCACATATTAGAAACAATTCATAGACAAGAAAGACGACAAATAGTGAATATATACTTACAGCTTCTCTAATCGTTTTCGACGCAAGAAACAATCTGTTGAGATCAACGTGGTCTACACCACATAGAACCTTAATCTGCAAAAATAAACAAACAAACATTAATATATATACTACATATAAAGGAAAAATTGTCAATTTTGAAAAAATGGTCAATCTTGAAAAGTGAAAATCTTGAAAAATCTTATTAAAGGAAATTATGAAATATAATTAATACTTTTATTAAAACACCACATTACTTAAAAGTACAATGATTTATTCACATTGTACAACCAATTAAAAACATATCCACCAAATTAAATACAACCAATTAATACAAATCACAAACCGGGTTGACCCGGGACGCTTCAAACCAGACGGGTTGAACCGGTTTAATTTGACCCATTTTCGACCCAACCTAGCAAGTTGACCCGGTTTAAATCGACCAATTTTTCGACCGGAACGGTTCACCCGGTTGAACCACCCGGGTCGAACTGGGTTTCAAGACATTATGTTTAATTCCTAAATATTCAAACTTTTATTATTTTTCATTTATAACCTATAAACTTTTTTTGATGAATAAACTATTTGTCGAATAAACTATTTGTCGCTTTAAAGAATGTATGGTCAAATCTTGAAAGTTAAAGGTGAGAGAAATGCATAGTAACATCATATAACTTTAAAGTATAATAATTTATTCACATTGTACAACCAATTAAAACTATATATATATATCAAATTAAAAACAACCAATTAAAACACACCTTACTAAAAAGTACAATAAAATTTTCACAATGTATAATTTAAACAAGCTGCAACATAATCTAAATATAAAATAATTAACACACTAACTAATGTTATTTTACACGTTATACAAATTAGTAAAACACACAAAGCTTTATACAAGCTAACAAGTTGTTGGTACATATAGTTTTGAAAATTGAACCGGACTAACGGGTTCAACCGGGCATCGGTGTCGCCACCGGTTCGTCTAACTAATAAAAGCCATACGAAAACATATATTTCAAAATGAAACTATTAATACACATCGAAAACCAGGTTGACATGGGACGCTTCAAACCCAGCGGGTTGACCTGGTTTAATTTGACCCGTTTTCGACCCAGCCCGTCGGGTTCAATCGATTTAATTCGACCCATTTTTTGTCCAGAACGGGTCTAACCGGGTTTCAAAACATTATGTTTAATCTCTAAATCTTCAAACTTTTATTATTTTTCGTTTATAACCCATAAACTTTTTTTATCACTAAACAATTTGTCACTATAAAATCTCATTGCTATGCACGGGTACTCGTCTAGTATGAAGAATAGATAAATACATTCCACAAATTTATTAAAAAACTTTAACTTACAAGTAGATCCTGAGGCAGAGCTTCGATCGAAACCATATCTAAACTGTTTGGAATATTGAAGATCGATCAAGAAGGAATACAATTCACCCACCTTTTAATCTTTTATATTTATAGCTAAACCTATTAGGAAAATAAGGAAGTTTTTTTTAGGCGGTAAATTAATATGGAAAGATAATTTTTTGAAAGGTCGGAGTGTCACGTTTTCTTTTCTTTTTTTTACCTGCACTTACAAAGCCCAATAATGTTGTTCTACTAGTGGCCCGAATATTTTTATAGATCAGCCCATGACTCATAGCTCAAAGGCCTTAATACAAAATCTATATGTTTTTAGTTAGGTTCCATTTACCTATTTGCAATGCTTGCTAAGAAATAGTTCATGAATTACTTAATTTGGTGAAAAGTAAAGATCGAACCTGTGATACGATTCAAATACATAGAGCATGTCAATTGAGTCGAAAATCATGTTAATCGTTTTGAAATTCCTACAAAAGCACGTTCGAGGTTGATTAAGTTGGCCCGTATAAATAGTTTTAACTTCCTTCGTTTTTTTTTTAACTGGGTTTTCGACTCGACATTGCGAGCTGACTAATTTCAGGGCGACCACCCTTTTAGATTGCTCGGAGTCGGCGCAGGTGAACGTTTGTTATAATTTTTGGTGCATACTTTAAGTGAAATAAATATACAATGTAGCATCCTTGTATAGTTGTATGTCAAAAAAGGCAGCCTAGCTATTACATGGGTGGAGTGGTTGTCTTGTGAACACTTGAACCATGTTGTATGCCACAATACTTTTGGTTGGAGTCTATGTAGATAATATCATATGCTTATTATACCTTTCTAGTCTATACCACTCAACTTCATGATAGATTTTGTACTTGCCTAGTAATGGCACTTGCTGGCATCTACAAAGGCACCATTGCAAAAATGCACCCTTTTTACTACTTTATCATAAATAGACTTTAACAAATATGTGACCCACACTTTATAGTACAATATGCTATATCAATCATAATTTGCAAGATTTTTTCTTAACCTAAAAGTTAAGAGTTGATTATAATCAATTGCTTTCTTTTTAACCTACAATCATAATTTGTGGAGATTTATATAATAACATTTATCAAATGTTATTTTTACTGTAAATGAACAGGAAAATGCAATTTTGTAAAAGTAACCTTTTACCTTTTGAGTTTTATATTTTCACATTTTTTAAAAGTTTTGTAATATAAAAAAGTTAACCCCAAACCTTATTAGACTTTATATTTGAACTTTTTTTACACCATTTTTCTTTTGATTACTATATTAATACATTTCATTGTAAAAAGATATTAAAACTTTATTCGATAGCTAAAAAATGAAAATATTTTCACCAGCTACAACGTGCGGACGAATATTTCCTGTTCAGTAACCATTTACAACGTTTTCATACAACATAATAAGAAGTGAAAAGGTTACAAGCAATTTTGGAAACTTGATGGCTGAATTGGATGAGTCTAAATTCACATATAGCTAATTAATCTAGTTATCATTTTACTAAACACGGCTCGTAAATTTATATACTTATATGTAAAATACTGCATTGTATCTAATACAACTACATTGATTCGGATCGAGTCTTCCCCGGAATCATACCTCATCCTTGATCGTAAATCGTCACTCAGTTGAACGTCATATTGAACACGATCCATTCACTCTAGTTCAAGTCCCTTCTTCTAATGTCATTTGTCTTTGCTTATACAATTGTAAAGTTGGAACATCACCATGTATTATTATTAACTTGAGCTAGGAAACATTAAAGAATAAGGAATAGTAGTTTAAATAGTGCCAGCAGTTTTTGTCCCTCGACAATTTCATCTTTTGATGTTATTGCTCAGAAATAACACCCCCACGCTTCTTATAAAATGTCTCATACAGTCATACTTAACACTTATATATATCTCTCCCCTTCACACTCCCCATAATCGAAGCCGCATCATTTGGCTTTTTTACACCTCTCCTACACATATAACCAGACACTCGTCATATCAGTATCACATCAGTTCAGTAAAAAACCAACAACACATGAATATACCCGAA
>JARVZY010003904.1:0-26542 GCA_030686995.1 Artemisia argyi
GGGGCCTTTGGGCCAGAGGTCACGCTATGGCTTGTCGCCAGAATCTGTGAGAAAGAGTTCTGGAGGTGCTTACTATAGTTTGTCATTTGGTTCTGCCGACCAAACCCAACTGCAGCAGAAAAAGTATCTAGGGGCTCATTATAAGTTATAAATGAGGTATTTTCTAGCTCTTGCTTTCTCAATGTACATGTATATTCATTTACATACATTAGTACTAAATACATGTGCCTTGATGTGAGGGGTTATTGTCATGATATGTAGGTATGTTAGGGCACATTCTACAGGGTTGAACCTGGTAACTTATGTGTTTTTTAAGAAAGCTTATTTTGAATTTGTGGTTCAAAAGGGGGAGTTTCCATTGTTTTTTTCAACACTGAAGTCTTGTATTCTATAGCATTGTCCTTCCTGAAACAGTGGCTTAAAACTGAACATTTGGTCCTTCTTGATAGTGGCTTATATCCTGTTAGTCTGGAATTAAAATAAATCATCTTGATTAGTATATATGTTAATGAAACTCCGTAAATCATAAATGATATTGATCTGAATAGATTTTATGTTTTAACAACTTACATGTTCATCTTGTATTACCAAATCAAGAATGTATGGTTCATGTTCTTTCTCCGCTGGGTGAGAGTGCCACATGGAAATGCACCTAACCTTAACCTTAATCTTATCCATCATAGGGTCCACATCGCTCAGCTATCTGAATTGTTGTCCAGTGTTTGCCATAACATTTTTTGTGTCAACACAAGGCACAAGTAGACAAATGTGTCAACACAAACACTATCCTCATTATTCCATCATCGTTGGTCCATCATCTGCTTTTTCTTTTTATCAAGAGTATCTTTTACATAACCCCTATTTACAGAATATACATGGGAGGTCTTGTTTTACCATTATGTTCCAACAGTCTAACGCCGAATGTGCCCCTAGATCTTGTTTCTTTTACATGTACTTGTATCAATCTTCCTTTCTGTACTTTTTAAGAAAAGAACTCGTGAACATCGATTTTTTTTTTTTTTTTTTTTTTTGCTTCTACTTCCTTGCCCTTCTTTACAATTAAGAAAGAACTTGCCAAGATACTTATAGTGCTCGTTGGATTGTGATATATGAGGCCACATCCATCTCGGTATAATTTTGTTCTAACATTTTATAGTATATGACGACACAGCCTTCAACTCATTAATTAATAAAAAATGCAGTTTTTCAACAAAATTATTTATACTGGTTGCATAAATGATACTACGTATATCAAAATTATACTGAGAATCCCATTTCATTGTTGAAGAACAATGCATCTTTTTTAACCTCGATTTTTTGTGTTTGTATGATCTTTTTATTGTTCTTGGCACCTTACAGTTTCATTCTCTACTTTGGTTTATGTTTCTTAACTAGGTTTATGTGATTGATGTGTGATGATAAGAGTAATTTGTAAGTTGGTCATTTGAATGTTGTTGGTCGTAATAATCTATATGTTCCCTACTTTACATTTTCTTCAGAAACCGATTTTATTTTAATTGTAGAGCTGTAGTTGTGAAATGATAGTTTTTAGTGAATGTGTGTTTGGTTCAGGTGTGTGACAGCTTGTTCGACATGGTTGCTTATTGTGCAGTGGTTTCATGAGCGCAGAAAAACTCTTAAGCCTCTTCACTACTATGCTGCCTTAAATAATGTGTTTTTGTAATTATTCGTTGATTAACTCGCTAGTTTCTGCCTAATTTATTGCTAACTTGTCAGAAACGTATGTTACTAGTTGTCTTTTGTTTTTTGTTTTTTGTTTTGTTTTGGTTTTGAAAAGTGAAATGAATACTCACATTTATTTACTGAATTTTGCAATGAATATACCTTGATGTATTTAGACAGTTAGCTTTGCCTAGACACGCTTTTTGTTATCGTTTCACGTAAATGTGATTTTTCGTATTCAAGTTCATATTCTTCCGGTGGATGGTTGTAAATTGTAATGTTACGTGCACTTTTATGTTGCTGTATATCTTATTACTTGTTATGCGATTGCTCTTTTAGTTGTGACCGAAACGAGCTACTAGTGACCTTGGGCTTGGTTGATAAAAAGTGTATCAAGTTGAATGTGGGGATGAAGTAAACGTATATGTTTTATTGTTTATTTCTATTACTCTATTTATGTGTGTGTCATATGTGCCTCTGGGCTAGGAGGTATTGTGTTCTTGATGCACGGAACGACACCAATTCAATCACCAATATGTTGTCATACTATTTTGCTGAAGTTGATATCGGTGGCAGAATTCAACGAAATCTGCATGGCTGATTTAAAAAGGGCAAACGAACAAGACTCATGGCTGTGCCATGAGCCCATGCAGATTTTAGCCATTCGGAGCTGTTTAGGGACTGAAAATGACTTTTTTCTAATTTTCGAGTTGTGTTTAGCACTTTTTGATTTGTTTCCTTTTCCATATTTGTTAAGGATTTTATTTCCTTTGTTTTGCTCGACTTAAAAGGTTGACGTTTTAGGGTTTTTGTCAAACTTTTGGTTATTTGATTACAAGTAATAAAAATTTGCCCAAGAGGCAATTCAGTTGGTTCTTGTTTAATTCATTGTTGTGTGTTTGGTCATCAATCTGGCATTAGTACTTCTATTAGTGTGTTTCGGTTTTTAAGTTGGCTGCAGATTAAACTTTCAACGACATGAGGAGTTCTCTGGAGTTAGAGGATTCGTGAATGCATCTAGCATCCTTCCACTGGTCATCAATCTGGCATTAGTACTTCTATTAGTGTGTTTCGGTTTTTAAGTTGGCTGCAGATTAAACTTTCAACGACATGAGGAGTTCTCTGGAGTTAGAGGATTCGTGAATGCATCTAGCATCCTTCCACTTGTGCTAAACACATATTCAAATGCCGCAGTGGATATTGTAATTGCCATAAAATCTCTAGCAAGCAAAGATAGTATAGGAAACCTTGGGCTGTTAACCTTCCACTAATTTAGAATTTCAAACTTATCAGATTCATCTTCGGCTTCCTCATTCAGACACCTATCTAACTCAGACTTCGAGTCTTGCATCCCACTTTCAGTCTTTCTTCGTATCATTTCCATTCAGGACCTTTTGGATTAGAGAAGTAAACGTTAACAAAGTAGAAAAAAGTATAATCTTTAGAAATTGTGTAAAAAAGATTAACCTTTTGTTAAAAGGACAGACGGCTCAATAATTAGTTGCAGAACCCTTATGTATCCATGATATTCAAACAATGTATGTGGCTCTGGCGAGGCATGGATCCTGACGTAATCTTCATATAGTTCAACCCTAGAAGCTTTTATCATGGCACACGTAGATTTCCCTTCAACTTTCCCATAAACATCCCCCGATAAGACTTCCACATACTCAAGCTTATTTCTCGGATCAAGCACACAAGCAACAACTGTTGCCATATAACACTTTTCTAAGCTCCCATAGTACTTACCAAACTTGCATTTCATCATCTTCGCCATCAGAACAAGATTTTTGTCATGGACGCCATTAATGCAATTGTTCAAAGCGGCATTAATGGATGTAATATCATCCATAAAGCTATTTAATGTGACATATAGTGTCCCGGATACCTTCAGAGTTAGCTCATAAAAATGCTCCAAAAACTTAGCCAATCTCCTCACATTCGCCCAATCAGATGAAACGGGCACACCCGTCTTCTCAATATCATCTCTGTAATGACGATCTTCACTGTCATATTTTGAAAACACCCTCTCATAGTTTTGAGCAGTTTCAAGCCTTAGATATGTGAGTTCCAACAAGTAGGAACATCGAGAATCAAACCTTTTGTGCTTGGGCATTTTTCAATTTCTGCATATTCCTTAAATTTATTCAACCTTTGAGGGGATTGCCTGACATATTTGACAGCCGCCCTCACACAATTAACAGACTTCTCAATATGGCTTAAACTGTCTTGCACAATGAGATTCATTACATGGGCAGTATAACGTACATGTAACTATTTACCTTCAAAAACATATTTCTCCCAATTTGCAAACTTGCTTTTCAAATACACAAATAGGGATAAATATTTTTTAGAAGGTAAATGGTTACATGTACGTTGTACTGCCCATGTAATGAATCTCATTGTGCAAGATGGTTTAAGCCATATTGGGAAGTCTGTTGATTGTGTGAGGGCAGCTGTCAAATATGTCAGGCAATCTCCGGAAAGGTTGAATAAATTTAAGGAATATGCAGAAATTGAAAAATGTCCCAAGCACAAAAGGTTTTATTCGATGTTCCTACTTGTTGGAACAACACATATCTAATGCTTGAAACTGCTGAAAACTATGAGAGGGCATTTTTTTTCAAGATATGACAGTGAAGATCGTCATTAAAGAGATGATCTTGAGAGGGCTAAGTTTTTGGAGCATTTTTATGAGCTAACTCTGAAGGTACATGTCTCAAATTTTTGGATGATTTTACATCCATTAATGCCGCTTTGAACAATTGCATTAACATTATTCTTGTTGTGATGGCGAAGATGAAGAAATGCAAGTTTGATAAGTACTATGGGAGCTTGGAAAAGTGTTATATCGCAGCAGTTGTTGCTTGTGTGCTTGATCCAAGAAATAAGCTCGAGTATGTTGAAGTCTTATTGGGGGATGTTTATGAGAAAGTTGAAGGGAAATCGATGTGTGCCATGATCAAAGCTTCTTTGGTTGAACTATATGAAGATTATGTCATGATCCATGCCTCGCCAGAGCCACATACATTGTTTGAATGAGCTGATGCTTCATCATCGATAAATAAGTGTTCTGCAACTGTAATTATTGAGCCATCTGTTCTTTTAAAACAAAAGGTTAATCTTTTGTACACATAATTTCATGATTATATTTTTTTTCTACTTTGTTAATGTTTGTTTTTCTAATCGAAAAGGTCTGAATGGAAATGAAACGAAGAAAGACTGAAAGTGGGATGCAAGACTCGAAGTCTGAGTTAGATAGGTATCTGAATGAGGAAGCCGAAGATGAATCTAATAAGTTTGAAATTTTAAATTGGTGGAAGGTTAACAGCCAAAGGTTTCCTATACTATCTTTGCTTGCACAAGTGGCATCTAAATCTGTGTTATGGCAATTCCAATATCCATTGTGGCATCTAAATCTGTGTTTAGCACAAGTGGAAGGGTCAGCAATATCATCATTTGGTAGCGGTGTTGACGGGATGGGGTTGTCTACTTGTGCGGGTCTACCACCAAGCTCCTTGAGAGTTGATGGTGGCGGGTTTAGTGGTGATTAATATTTAGGTGGGCCTGGTGCAAGCTATGGTGGAAAGGGTAGTTGCAGAGAGGCGGGGTTAGGCCCTGGTTTTGGAATTTGGACCCTTCGGTGGTCGTGGTTCAAGCTATGGTGGAATAGAGAGTGGTGGTGGCACTGGGGTATCAACCAATGGGTGTGAAGCCCCGAGTTCCCTGGGAGGTGACAATGGTGGTCGTTATGGTGGTTCACATTTTGGTGGCCCTGGTTTGAGCTTTGGTGGAACGGGTAGCGGTGGAGTTAGGCAAACATGTTGGTGGTGCTGGTCCAAGCTATGGAGGAATAGGTAGTGGTGTGGCAGGGTTAGGTACTGGGTTTGGCGAGTCTGATGCGAGCTTTGTTAGACAGAGTAGTGGTGGAGAGGTAGGGTTAAGAGATAGCTTGGGTGGCCCAAGTGCTAGCAATGGTGTATCAGGTAGTGGTAGATGGGTGGGGTTAGGCGGTGGTTTTGGAGGCCTTGGTTTAAGCTATGGTGGCCCGGTAAATGGTGGAGAAGCAGGGTTAGGTGCTGGTTTTAATGGGCCTGGTGCAAGATATGGTGGAATGGGTAATGGTGGTGGGGGTGGGTTAGGCTCTGGTTTGGGGCCTTTGGGCCAGAGGTCACGCTATGGCTTGTCGCCAGGATCTGTGAGAAAGAGTTCTGGAGGTGCTCACTATAGTTTATCATCTGGTTCTGCCGACCAAACCCAACTGCAGAAAAAGTATCAAGGGGCTCATTATAAGTTATAAATGAGGTATTTTCTAGCTTACTTTCTCAATGTACATGTATATTCATTTACAAACATTAGTATTTAGTACTACATACATGTGCCTCGATGTGAGGTGCTATTGTTATGATAAGTAGGTATTTTAGGGCACATTCTACATGTGAAAGTATACTGTTGAACATTTGAGAGGTAGTGATTACTTAGCAGATTCTCTTGACTGTTCAGGTAATGAGTTTGTGACCATCTTCTTACCATTTTTAATAGTCTAGTGGTATTTCCTGTGTGCTGCCTTCGCACTACCTCTTTCTCAGTTTAACCAATTTTCAAGTATTGTAATAGGATAAATTGTACATTAATAGAATACAGTTGTAGCTTCTTTTTGCATAAATTTCGAGTCTTTTTTGTTGTGTAGAGCTGTAGATGTCACATATCATCCATCAGCTTTGTTTCTTTTGGCATATACTTCTGGTGTATGTACAACAAAGGAATTTGACTTTTGAATCGACACTTACGGTGTTAAAAGTGATGATTTTGCACATTATTGCTGATACGGACTGGGTACCAAAAAAGTGTGACGTAATTTTCTTGCATCACCCAGCAAACGATTTTTCTCAAGGTCATGGCTAAAGCCTAAAAAAGTATAAAGTAAGCCCTATTAGTGGTGACCATTTTGTAATTCGTTTATCTTCATCCTACTTCATCCTCAAGTTGAAGTTTGTCGTGGGTTCATACTTGCTGTAACAATGTTGCTCGTTATGTTATTGATTAATGGACCAACGATGATGGAATAATGAGGATATTGTTTGTGTTGACACATTTGTCTACTTGTGTCTTGTTTTAATGGATTTGGTTGATGTTGTAAGGTTGGAGCAATACATATATAATAGGATAAAGTTCTACTTAGGGGTGTTCATGGGTCGGGTAATAAACCGAATAAACCGAAAACTGAACCGAACTTGTTAAAACCGAACCGAACCGAATTAAAAATTCGGTTTTCAGTTTGGATATGGGTTTGGCTATATGAACCGAAAACCGAATTTATATAAATATATAAATTTTTTTATATATTTATAATTTTTTATATATAAAAAATATCCATTAAAATTTTATACTAATATAAAAAACACTTTTTTATGCTTAATTTTTTTTCCCAAAAATATATATAATTAAATTTAAAAAAAAATATAAATAGTGTAATTCAAGTATAAATTCCGGTTTTCGGTTTTGACCCATAACCGAACCGAACTTCGGTTCGGTTCTCAGTTCGGTTCGGTTTTCGGTTCGGTTATGACCCAAAAAAATTTTTAAGCGAACAACCCGAACCGAATAAACCGATTAACCGAGAACCAATGAACACCCCTAGTTCTACTTACCATTAGGCTCTCCAGCTTGGGCTCCTACAAAAACCCATATGGGACTTTTCATTTCTTTTGTTTCTACTCATTTTATCAACTTCTTAAGGCATTAAAAAGATATCAAATTAAATTTTAAACTTACAAATATTTATTAGTATGGTCCTTTTTGAAACGTTTAACCATTGGTGGCGATTTCAAAAAGAATCTTTCAGAGGTAAGGGGCGTGTGGAAGCTGATGTGACTAAATTTTAATCATTCGACATGCTTTTAGCACCGTGTTCTCTTCGGTGCTTTAAAACTGAAAAAAGATATAAGTATATATGATACGTGAACGTGAATGCACCACATTATCTGCTCTCTCTTTTTATCAAGTATCTTTTACATAACCCCTATTTACAGAATGTACATGGGAGGTGTTTTACCATTATGTATCTTGCTTCTTTTACATGTACTTGTATCAATCTTCCTTTCCGTACTTTCTAAGAAAAGAAGTCGTGAACACGGAATTTTTTTTGCTTCTTCCTCCTTGCCGTTCTTTCCAATTAAGAAAGAACTTGTGAAGATACTTATAGCGCTCGTTGGATTGTGATATATGAGGCCGCAGCCTTTTCGTTATAATTTTGTTCTAACATTTTATAGTATATGACGACACAGGTTTCAACTCATTAAATAAAAGTTGCAGATTTTCAACAGAATTATTCATACTGGTTGCACAAATGTTGGAACAATATTAGAATGAGGAGTCCATTTCATTCTTGAATAACAATGCATCTTTTTTTACCTCGATTTCTTGTGTTTTGTACGATCTTTTTATTGTTTTTGGTAGCTTACAGTTTTCATTCTCTACTTTGGTTTATGTTTCTTAACTGGGTTGATGTAATTGATGTGCGATGATATTGTAATCATCATCTTTATAAGTCGAAAGGCATTATATGACCTCATAAACATGAGCGTCGTTTATCCATATAAAGATAGTTAGCATGTTTCTTAGCTTTCATAATGCATAAGGATTTCATCCTTAAAATGTTCAATTCGTAAACTAACACAAACCTTGTCTTTTGTTTCAAACCCAGTTTTTAAGCAAATCAATCGCCTTCAGAATCTCTCAAGGAGTTTCATTTATATACCATAGTCAACTCCGGATATCCTTAGACTTTCATGGGCAAACATAATCATTTCAATGGCAAACTTTCATCAAATATCGGCCAAGGCGATTGTAAGTTTGTAACACATATCTTCATATTGCTTGATCTCATACAATGATTTATTCCGTTTGATCAAGTACATAAGAATATGTATCCTCATAATTAGTTTTTATTGTTGCATAACGCGAACGATATGGCAATTGTTTAAAAGGAATATTTTAAAAGCTTGCATTAAAAAAATGTATAACAAGTTTCATTATTGATATTTGACTTTATGGTAGGGATCAATAGAAAGTCCCCCTCCCCTCCCCCCCCCCCCCCCAAAATAAATAAATAAATAAATAAATAATAATAATAATAATAATAATAATAATAATAATAATAATAATAATAATAATAATAATAATAATAATAATAATCTAGAAAGGATTTCCACTCTTGATACATGTCTTTTCCCTCTCCTTCCATTTTCCCTTCCAACCCTCGATCTGCCTGATTTAATGAACATCAAGATGTGAACATTTAGACCCATGATTGGTGAACATTCATACCATGATTGATGAACATTCGGATTATGATTCATGAACATTTATTGATGAATATTCAGACTATGATTCATGAACATTTACCGATAAACATTCAGACCATGATTGATAAACATTCAAATCTTGATAGATGAACAGTTAAACCATGATTGATGAAGATTTATTAATAAATTTATGAAGAGTATTTATGATCATTTCGTCTTAATGAACTTTGATTTGATAAAAGATAAAAAGAATCGTTGAACATTTGGTTTGATTTACATAGATTAATAAACATAAAAAATTGCACACATTTTGTATCGATGAACAGAAATTGATGAACATTACTTGATTAACATAACAAGTTGGTTGAGCTACTGAAGATAATAACACACAAAAAGCCAAATCACAACACTCTCGTTCCAAAAAAAAAAAAAAAAAACCCTTCAAAATCAGTTTCTTCACAACCAAACACTCCAAATCCTACTCAGATATTTTAATTCACTTGAAACTTACGTGGCAAACAATCTATGATAAACAATTACGCATTAAAGGTTTTGTTTATCATAGTTTTAAACATTGTTCATCATTGTTAGAAAACATCACACTTTGAGGGCTTTTTATTTATTTATTATTTTTTATTGTTATTTTTTTAAGATTGAAGCTTTAATCAATAATTAAAATATTTATATTCAAATAAACATCTTCAAACTATAAAATCACAAAATTACTTTATTGAGTCATTTTATCAAACACTTATGAGCAAGGTTTTTAAAATCAATATCCTACCTAAAATCGTTTTTGTATTTGCAAGATCGTGATCGTGAGATCAGATTGGGATCTTAAGATCCTGCTATAGTGTCATTTTCTTAATAGGCATTATAAAATTATGTAAATCTGCATATTAGTATATATCATATATCATGAAAACGTATGTCAAAATTAGAGTAAATTACACCGTTCGTCCCTATGGTTTGCTCCAAATCACTACCGTAGTCCCTGATCTATTTTTTTGCTTTTTAGATCCTTATGGTTTACATATTGCACGCTGTCAGTCCCTATCACTAACTGTCGTTATCTTCTCCGTTAGGAGACAATTGTCAAGTGGCAACGTTAGTCCATTAACCAAATGATCATTTGCAAAGTTAGTCCTTTATACTAACGACCGTTACTAATTAACTCAAATTTTGGTTTTCTTAAAAAAGATCTTTTCTACGCGGTTTTTATCGTTTTCGCCCATTTTCATGCGTTTTCTTAGTTTTCGTCCGTTTTTATACGTTTTCATCCATCTTTACGTTTTCATCTGTTTTTCTTACGTTTTCATTCGTTTTTATATGTTTTGTTACGTTGTCATACGGTTTATCCGTTTTTATACTTTTTTGTCTGTTTTCCCCCGTTTCATGCGTTTTCTTACGTTTTCGTGCGTTTTCATACATTTTCGTCTATTTTCATACATTTTCGTCTATCTTTATACGTTTTCATCTGTTTTTCTTACGTTTTCATGCGTTTTTATACGGGTGAAACCGTAATAAAACGAGTGAAAACGTATAAAACGGATGAAACCATATAAAAACAGATGAAAAAAATATGAAAACGTAAAAAATACGGAGAAAAACAAAAAAAAACGGAGGAAAACGTATAAATAAAAAAACGTAGAAAAACGGATAAAACCATATGACAACGTAAGGAAACGTATAAAATGGATAAAAACGAAGAAAAATAGACGAAAACGTATAAAGACAGACAAAAAAGTATAAAGATGGACGAAAACGTATAAAAACGGACCAAACGCATGAAACGGGGAAACAGACAAAAACGTATAAAACGGATAAAACCGTATGACAACGTAAGAAAACATATAAAAACGAATGAAAACGTAAGAAAAACAGATGAAAATGTATAAAGACGGACGAAAACATATAAAAACGGACGAAAACTAAGAAAACGCATGAAAACGGGTGAAAATGATAAAAACCGCGTAGAAAAGATTTTTTTTTAAGAAAACCAAAATTTGAGTTAATTAGTAATGGTCGTTAGTATAAAGGAATAACGTTGCAAATGATCGTTTGGTTAATGGACTAAAGTTGCCACTTGACAATTGTCTCCTAACGGAGAAGATAATGATAGTTAGTGATAGGGACTGACAGCGTGCAATATGTAAACCATAAGGATCAAAAAAGCAAAAAAAATAGATCAGGGACTACGGTAGTGATTTGGAGCAAACCACAGGGACGAACGGTGTAATTTGCTCTCAAAATTATGGTTATAAAGTGTTTAATACAATTAGCCTCTTTATTTTCATATTCTACAAAATACATGAATTTGTAGTTTTTAAGCTTGTGGTTCGAGAAAAGTAAGATCGTATCGATCGAGATCTTAAGATCCTATGGTAAAGATCGAGATCCTATTAAGATCCTATCTCGCAAAGATCCTACGTAGGATTCAAATCATTTTTTCTTTGTAGTATCATAAGATCCAAGGATCAAGATCGGGATCTTAACAACCATGCTTATGAACATTTTATAAACAATAGATGGGATTCAAAAAATTTAAAAGAAAAACAAAAAAACGGATGAAGAATTTGATGTTACTTATGTTAATTTAGGGTTTGTTAATTAATAATTTGCATAATAATTTTATTTTGACTCATAGTCAATGAAACCTTAATTTTAATGAACTTAGAATTTATGAGGATTTTTGTAATTTGTAGCGATTAAACGATTTTACGATGAAACTCAACAAAAAACGCAACTTAATTTTCTGATTTTGAATGATTTAAAGTTGAGTTTGTAGAAAACAGGTTTTTCTCCCACTTTCCACACGATCACAACTCCTTGAAAGGGGTGCGTGGTTCGGCTTATATAGTTGGCTTATCGTTTATTTGGTTTTGAGCTTATGTTTCGTAAGCTCATTTTTTGTAGCTTATTTCAAAATTTTTCAACTTAAATAAGCTTATTACAGCTAATAAGCTTATATAAGCCGAAAAGTTTTAAAATAACTAAATAAGCCTCAATAATTAGCTTTAGCTTATGAAACATAAGCTTAAAACCATAAGCCATAAGCAGCAAACAACCCCACAAGTGAAGGGGTAAAAATGTCATAAAAGTATGTTTTAAAACAAGGCTCAAGTATTTCTACTTCCTATCCACTGGTGAGATAGTAACCATCCAGTCATATCACTAACAATTACAATTACTCTTGTGTATTCAACAAAGGGTTTAGCTAATAGAGATATTAACTCTTCCGGGAACCAGTAACGCGTAAACCATGTCAAACCAAGACCGATCAATATCCGAACGGAACGGGGTTTGATGTTAAACCATTAAAAGAATTTAATTGCTTGATTTCGATGTATGCCCACCAATTGTTCGACTATTTGTCTCAGAGATGCTGTCTTCTACTTTGTAAGCTCAACCAACTACTTTATATGAAAACATGTTTTTTGTTAACTGTTTATGTTTATGTGGGTTAGCTTTTTTTTTTTTTTTTTTTTTTTTTTGGTAACAAGTATTTTGTGAGCTGAGGGGGTTACTGTTTATCTATAATAATCCAAACATTGTGTCAATTTGAAATTTGATTTTTGTTTTAGTATTATTGATGTGAAGATTAGCCCTTTTGTTGACATATGTAGTTTATTTCGCTCGCAAAGAATCACATAAGGGCTTAGGATAAGCAATCCAGCGATCCGCATCCTCAAAAATGCTTATTAGCCGTCCCAGAACGCAGCAGGTTGAATAAGCAATGTCAAACACTGCACAACTCTAGAATGTGCAGCACAATAACAAACGATTAAATTTAACCGCATTCTTGATATTTAAATTTTGGAATTGGATTGTGTATATTTCTAGACTCCAATATATGTATAGGACAACAATATTAGGTAATAGATTTTGTCTATGCATTTATTCAATCATATGATTAGACTTCAGGTATATATTTTTCTTGGATAGCAATATTGGCTGTGTTTGGGAGTAACCTCTCCCATATTAGATATCTGTTAAGCATATTGGCTGTGTTTGGGAGAGGGCTTATAAGGGCTTAAACTTCTAAAATAAACCTTGTTTGTTGCATGGGCTTATAGAGGCTTTTATAAGCCATAAGCCCAATCCCACTGAAAGAGGCTTATGGGGGCTTATAGCTAGTCAAATTACTTAAATACCCTTAAAAAATATAATAGATTATTTTGCAAAAGCTGGAAATATATCTGAATTTAATTTGATGTATTTTTATGCGATTTTACATTAATAAGCTTCAACTCCAACTAATTAGCCAAACAACTTTATAAAATTATAAGCTCCAGCTTTCGACTTATAATATAAGCCCCAACCAAGCCCGTTTCGCCAAACATATAATAGATGGTGGCGATGCATTTATTCAGTCATGGAACTGAACACGTATAATATGTTTATTAAAAATGGATAATTCTACTTTCAGGAATCTATCCGTTACTTGCACAAACAACAGTCTAGTCCCAAGCACCTCTTCTTCTCAATCTTTTTATCAATTTGTGGAATTCTATCGACTTTGCCTGAAAACAGCACACCTGGATTATCGTGTGTTCCCTGGCTTGGTATTTGTTAAATCGTCCAGAGGACTTCAATTACGTAGAGCACTTCACTGGGGCCCTCATTCGGATGAGTCATCAAGCATCTCCGAATTAAGACATCAATTTAATTCTAGTTATTTTGACAAAGACCCTTCTGATAAAGAGATTCATACAAATAACTTTGTTTTTGAGAAAAGGTCAGATAAGGATAAGAATGAAATTGAAAGGAGACAAAAAATCGGATTAGCGAACAAAGGAAGAATTCCATGGAACAAAGGCAAGAAACACACTGCAGGTATTTTGTTATCCCGTTCTACCGTTTTGTTTTGTTGATAGGATTTTGTTAGAGTTTAAATTGATTCAAGGTATTGTCGTACAGAGACTCGCGAGCTGATCCGTCAGAGAACTAAGGAAGCTTTAAGAGACCCCAAGGTGTGAACTCATGTAAGAGGCTGCGTTTTTATATACTTGGAAAATGTTCCATCTGATGTCATTGACAGTTGTGCAGTATGTGTTATCGTCAATAAAACCCTACATATTTTCACAAAAAAAGGCGATCAAATCCCTCTACTATGCGGTTGATTAGGTCTTCGGAAAAAAAGTTAATAATAATAATAATAATCCAAAAAAATCTGAAACTTTTAACTTGTCAGTGGTTATGTTCATAAACTTTATCATTGAGTAACGACTTCGTCCCTAAAGTTATTTTTCTGTGTTATAATAAATTTGAGGGACTAAATCGCATATTAAAACTTGATGAATCAACCATGAGAATACTTTAAGGAGTTAACTTCATTTTGGTGTTGTTAAATTTGTACATATGCATTATATCGTCTCTTACTTACAGCTGCTTGTGCTTTTTTCAGGTACGGAGAAAAATGTCTGAATGTCCTCGCACTCTTAGGTATGATTAATTATCTATTCTTAGTTTTAGCAGGCAACACAGTTTTCATAAACTAGGTCTGACTCATTCTGTGATACATGTTTACATATATATATTCTTTTCTGCAGTGATCAAACGAAGGAAAAAATACGTATAACAATTACACGACAATGGAGAGAGCGTCAGAAGAGGAAAAGGCTAAGCGAAAGATTCATATCAAAATGGGCTGAAAGCATTGCAACAGCTGCAAAGAAAGGCGGACTTGGTCAGCAAGAACTAGATTGGGACAGCTACGAGAAGATTGAAAGAGAAATTGCTCTTCAAAAGCTTCAGCGGTCTGCTGATGTGGCAAAAGCAAAGGAAATGGCACAGATACGAGCTGAGAAACGACGAAAAGCAAAAGCTGAGAAGGTGAAACGTACATTAAAGAAACGGGTGGAAAAAGTAAAAGGGTTGGCAACGAAGAAATCTAAAGAAGAAAAAGAGGAGTTGGGAGTGACTAAAGATATGAAACTGAGGGAGAGGTTAACAAAGGTAACTGCTTTTAAGAAATACAGTATATAGGTAAATTTAACATCATCTTCTCAATGAAACTACAATAAAGAACACAAGATTTTTGAGACGTTGGCCTGATATCAAGCTTTCGGCTACCTATACTTGAACTATAGGTGGCAAAATGAGAAAGTCGGGTTGGGTAATGGGCTAAAAACATAGAATTGGTAATGTTATAAAAAGCTGATTATGTCCTGAGTTCATTTTCAATTTTCTATAAGTAAATTGATCAAGATATGATTATAAAAACTAGTATTACGATAATGATCCATTATTTGTGTTAAAACAATTTACAATATTAAAAAAATTGGAACCATGGATTTGCTTTAGCTCAATCCATTTCCCTTTCAGTTAAGTTTTCAGATTTAGTCATTCGACTCTTACCAATTAGTAGAAAAATCCAACCAATCGCTTTCACATAAACGAAAACTGCTTGTGATACCCCCTGATGCAAAGATGTTGATGATATTTGTTCGGGTGTACAACATTGTTCTGATATTGAAAAGTTCTCACTTGATGAATCAAATGTAGCAAGTTTCATAGTATATAAGGAGAATCTCATTTTTATGGCACTCTCTTAGTATCATTTGTTTGGTGTGTGACAGATTCACAGGAAAAAATCTGTAAACGATCAGCTTAGTAGCCGAAATCACAGAGCTTGGGAAAGACTTGACCTCAAGGTTTTGAAAAAGGACACGAAGAAAGAAGACATCTCTCTTGCCGATCAAATTCGAGAAGTCAAGAACAAGAAATCAGAATTTGCCATCAGAACGGCTAGACCCCCTAATCATCCATTTTCTGAAACGGGGTATTAACTCTTTGTTTTTAATCATTGTTTATGGTATTCGATATATAGAAGCCATAGAAGTAGATTATTAGAATCGGTTGTCTGGAACAAAGAATTTTTTATGACTCTTTGTATGCAACTTTCATGGTAATAAAGGCAAATGTATGTTGTTGGAATACTATGCAGAACATTTATTTTCTTTGAACACAGTGAGCAGATGGCTTGCTTGTTGCTATACAAAGTGTTAGGGCACTAGCTTTTTCATATCTTTGTTATTTGTTGACTTGCTACTCAACACTTTTTGACACACCTATTTTATCACCTCGGAAAGCATAAGCACTATCCAATTCACTGACATCTGCAATAGTATCACACTAGCATCTGATTTTTCTGCGCAACTTTACATTTCAAGATCTCCAACCTCCTTTAAAACCACCATGTCACTTCTAAGCAAAAATTTATGAAAGATATGCATATCTAGTGCAAACCTTAAATCATCAAAAAGTTCATTTAATTGGAATCAGTTGTTCAGGCTTCATGATATCAATGCTTTTACCCGTCTTCCCATTGCTTTGGATTCACTCTTTATCAACACGGAACATTTACTTAGCTTGGGTCTATTTCAGCGTACACTCAATATAATTCAATGTTCAATCTTTGGTCTTTATTCACGTTCCCATATACTTGCATTTTGGTTCATTTTGGTCACTAGGTCATATTTAGCTACTTGAATTGATAATATATGATCTAACACATCATTTTACATTTTGCATCAACAGCAAAACCAAGAATCTACAAAACAATGAGATATATAATTTAATTTTAGACTTCTAAAAGAAAATTTTAGCCTGTGATTTCAATAGAGAGGATCTTACGCGTCTGTTAACTGCAAAAATCAACATGTAAAACACTCGCTAGCCCTTTTTCCAACTAGGTATACGCATCTATCCAATTATGGTCCATTCAGTAACCCCAAGGCCAGGTCATTGACATGAACTGCTAAGATTACTCATTCCAACATACCATCAGGTCACACACCAAGATCATAAGTAGCGAGAAGAAAGCTAATACATAATGATAAGTTAGCAACCTGATTCTTGAAACAAAGTGACACCGAACATAAATCATTTGCACAAGCAACAAAAAGACCGTTTTACCTAGAATAACATTCATCTTATGAAACTAGCCTTTAACGTTTATTATATGCTCATTAGTAGTTCTGTGAATAGTGTGGTGGAGGAGGCATGTCTCTTCCAGGCATGTCCTGAGTCTGGTAAGGGTTTCCACCGCCTGCGTTTGGTGCATAGCTGTTTGGCCCTGGTCCAGATTGATAAGACGGGCCCCCACTATTTGGCCCTGGTCCAGATTGATAAGATCCTCCACTGTTTGGCCCTGGTCCAGATTGATAAGATCCTCCACTGTTTGGCCCTGGTCCAGATTGATAAGGCGCACCTCCATTGTGTCCATATCTTGGTGGCTGCTGCTGCTGGTAATTGGGAGCATTGTTGGGCATCCCTCCACCCATGTTTGATGGTGGCATACCACCGCCCATATTTGGTGGGCCAGCATTGTAGTTTGAACGGGGAGCACCCCAGTTAGGCTGACCACCGCCAGCGTTGGGTGGTCCTCCCATCCCACCACCTTGTTGCATTCCTCCCATGTTCCCGGGTGGTGGTGGTCCACCCATACCACCGCCTTGTGGCATTCCACCCATGTTTCCAGATGGTGGTGGTGGTGGTGCACCACCTGCATTGGGTGGTCCACCCATGTTGCTTGGAGGTCCTCCACCAGGTGGTGAACGGTTGGTCTGCATGTTTTCCCTTCTCCTTTCAAAGTTTCTTGACCTATCAAAGTTGCGAGGCCTGTCATTTCTTCTGTTCCTCTCGTTTGCTCGGGCATTGTTTCTGATCCACTCCTCATGGTACTTAGGATCATATGGAACAGCCTTCCCATCAATAAATGGTTCCCCTGGTAGATACACAAATAAAATGAGCTCATATTTAATAAGTAAATTAGTGTCTTATCTAATAATGCAGTAGTAACGGTGTTTGGCTAAGCTTATTGTATTATCACAATATAATAAGCTTATCCAAACATTTCTAAGAAAGTATTTAGTAGCTTATTTACGAGTTAAAAAGGGCCTTCTGCCAACTTTGAGAATGGCTTCTTTCAAAAACCAAAAGCTTACTGAATTACATATTAAACGCCATAACTGATACCAATCAGTAAGATCTATAGATTGAATATGTAAAAAAGTAGTTACTTTTCATATTGGGCCTTTAAAAAACAAGATCTTGTACATGAACTACAGAAACAATTAATAGGTTGTGATACCTCCATAATCTTTGTTCTTAACATCCAAATAAGAATCAGGCAGCACCCAACGAACACCAGGCAACTCTGACATAGATCAAATAACAAAGTTACACAATTGTAATATAAACCACAAGAATGCTATAAAATAAAAACTACCAAATCAATGAGATGATAGGGAAAAAAATCAAAAATGATACCTTTTAGCTTGTAGGATTCTTCTTCAGACACAAGGGCTCCAAAAGCATAGTAGCATCTAGTCGAGACTGAATAGATTTTAAACCTTGCTTCATCATAGCTGAAAATGCATAATAAAATTAGTCACAAAGTGACCTCTATAGAACACAGAAAGACACACCAGCATATACAAGTGAACAGCCAAACAAGCCTGTGTATCATACAACCATATATATAAAGCCGGTAGTTTACTGGAAAGTAGAATCTTTTTAAGGGTTGAAACCATACAGTCATTAAGACAATCACACTTTGTACTGAAGTTGAACAACCTTCAGATGTAACAAACTAAATTCCAGATATGTATAACACAAGTTTTTTTAGTAAGTGCCACCATTTGACGGCTACAAAAGGTTAATTACATACATTGGGTACCAAATAAAGTTTATTACATCAAAAGATAAAACAAGAATTCACTGTATAAAAAGGCAATTCAAATAATGCGTGTGACATTTTCGTAAAATTTCACAATCACATCTCAAAACACTCCAAAATTGAAGCTAAAGCTTACACATATAAGCTGAAAGCTTCAATATAAGCATCAACAAAACACTCAAGAGCCAGTCTGGTATTGCTTAATTAATCATTTATCTGCTTATTGCGTGTTGAAATTTCAACAAATTATATGTTAAAAGTTTCAAATGTTTGGTAAAAACTGCTTATATACTTATTTTACACCAAAATAAGCCAACAAGCTTCTAAATTGAGTATCACACGAACACTTAAAGGTGCTTGTGATTGCTAATTTAAGCGCTTAACTGCTTTCCATATGTTTGGCAAAAACTGCTCATTTATTCACTTTACACTGAAATACACAACTTTAATTAAACAAGCATTTTAAAGAAGCAATCCTAAAAACCCCTCTTGTTTAAAGCTTATTATGTTTTAAAAACACAATAACACCTAAAATGAACATCACCCGATTACCCAAATATCCCCTCGCATATAATCCAGCAATTACATAGCCCTAAAACATATAAAACCAACAGCTAAATCAAAGCAGCACCACCTAATCAACCTCAACAACAAACCCATAACCAAATCACCAACATACACAAAAACACATTCAACAAAACAGAAAACACAGCTTAATTATTAAAAATCCAAAAAACAGAACAATTTATACCTTAAAAACACAAAAACCTAATTAATTCCAACAACAAACACAAAAACCTTAATTTCAACAATAAAAAACACCAATCCAAACAAAAGAAAACAAACCCATAAATCATTTCTGACACAAAAACCTTACTTTCAACTTAAAAAACACCATTCTTAAACAAAAAACAACCCAAAACAAATCCAATATTCATTTCAAACAAAAAATAACAAAATCATCAATTTTTATAGAACACCAAAAACCAAAATCATACATAAACAAAATATCAATTAAACTAAAAACAACCCACAAAATATAAATATACCTTCCAACAAAAAGAACACAAAAACCTTAATTTCAACTAAAAAAACACCAACTTAAATTAATAAAAACCCATTAATCATTTCAAACAAAAATAACATAAACAAAATAAAAGATTAAAAAATATATACCTTCCAACAACTTTAGCTAAAGTATTAATATAAGAGTCAATAATCTCATCTCTAGTAGGCTCTCCTTCAGGCTTCTCAACAACAACTAACCAATGTTCAAAATCACACCCATCCAGCAATATCGTCTCCTTAGGCGGTCTGTTTGACCAGTTAGGGTTTGGATCATTTAGCGACGACGTCGTTTGACGGGTCGAGAATGCACGGCTGACGGTGGGTATGACGGCGGCGGCATGACGGAGTGTGGCGGCGGTGATGAGTGGCCGGAGACGGAGGATGGTGTTTGTGGTGGTGGTTGAGAAAGATCGTGGGGATAAGATTAGGGTTTTGGAAGTGAGTGTACGGAGGAAGATACGAGTCGCCATTGGGAAAGGGTTTTGGTGGTGTGGGAAGTTAAACCCTAGTTTTGTTTGTTGATAAGGGTGTGGAAATGGTGTAGTGGTAATTTAATTTATTTTTTTTTTATTTATTTATTTTATTTTTTATTTTTTTTTTTAATCTCATTTTCAAAATAAATACACCAAATATCCTTGACATCTCATTTTTGCATCTTTGTTCGTCCCTTTGACTAATAAACGTTAGTCAATGCCTGTTAACACCCTCACATGCCTTTCACGTGAGGGCAAATTGGTTATTTCATTGCATATACTTCTTCTTTTCTTTTTCTTTTTTTTCTTTTTCTTTTTCTTCTTTTTTTTTTTTTTTTTTTTTTTTGGGGGGGGGGGGGGGGTTCGCCTAACCTTGACGCATTTATACATCTTCTGATCTTCTATATAAAGTTTCTCGTCTACTGTTCTATCTCACACTTCATCCTTAAACTTCTTCACACCAAATTTCTTCATCTATTTAAAACATTAAAAAAAAAAAAAAAAAAAAAAAAAAAAAAAAAAAAAAGGTTCGACGTTGGTGCTCTCGACACACCATTATTTATACTTCATGGACGAATAACATCCCCGGTCGTCGTTTTTATGCATGCCCTTAACCTGTAACCATATTTTTACTTTTTTTTAAAATGTTTTTGTTCTAAGTTCAAATTGTACAATAACAATGGTGTTTTTGTTTAGTTGTTAACTTGTCACTTTTTACTTTTGGGGTTCTTCGTGTTGTTTTATTAGGTGGGTCGATCCATCGATATGTGATAGGTCTACGGTTTTGTTTAGACCTAATATCAGGTCTCATTAGGTCTAAAAACAAGCTCGAGGCTGCACTTCAATCCTGCCAAGCTGTCCACAAAGATGATCAGTGGTTCATTTTGTGATTTTGGTGTAATCATTTCAACTCTCACGGGGTGTGAAGTGTGAAGTAGCCTACTTAAGTGAGAAGATCTTGCTGATTTCTTGCATGCTACCCCCGAACAGAGCTTCCGTATTGAGCATAACTGTGATTAGTGACTAGTCAGATTTTCTTGGTGTGGTTTACGATGTTATCTACAAATTCCGCTGCGTACTCAAAACTTCAAAAGTGAGATGACATGTTAACTACATCAAAGTTTTGAATCTGCTGAAGATGGTTGTCAGTTTGGGGGGAAGCTGATTCAAAAACTTCACCAAAAATAAGCTTACGAAGAAGCCGCTAAAGATATGCAGCATGAATTGGGGGAAGTTAATCCATTTCATGCATATTACATCATTTCTCCTACAAGTGAAGAAAAAGTTCTCAAACCGAGATACAAGATGAAGACAAAGAGCGTCAACTGTAGTCATCCTCAGCACTTGAGGAGCCGATGAAGACCTTTATTTATTTGTATTTGTACTTTTAGGAAATGTTGTAAGTAATCCCTTATGTCGCCCCATTGGGGGAAGATTGTTAAGAATCATCCTAACACGTAAATGGAACGACATTTACGGGATTACATTTACTATCTTATTTAGCTTAAAAACAAGTACTAGTTATGTAATTTAGCTATAGTTTGTATTGTGTTTGGCTATATATACCCTCCTAGACTTCACTAGGAGGGTGAGACTTGTGTGTGTATTTTCACTCTTCCTTATTATCAGTAAAATCACCTAGTTTCCCTGCTCTCTCTATTTTCTCTCACTAACCATGGAAGTCATCTTCTTCCATCAAACCCGACCTCCCAAATTACAATATCAACATAAAACTACGATCCTACAGTTGCATATTAGACAAAGGAACACGGCAGTTGCCCATCCGCAAGCCAACAGATTGGTAGAAAGAGCCAATGAGAGTGTCATGAAAGGGATAAAGGCGAGGCTGGGAAGAGCAAGGGCCGGATGGGTCGACGAGTTTCCAAATTTCTTATGGGCTCATCGTACATCCCTCAAGACAAGCAACGGAGAGATGCCTTTCAGTCTCACCTACGGTAGTGAAGCAGTGATCCCAGCAGAAATAGGAATGCCCACTCACAGGACAATAATGTTTGCTGAAAACCACAGTAAGGAAGATCAACTATGGGTAGTGGACCGAAATGAAGAAGAGCAACGTCTCTCTCTGGATCTGTTGCAAGAAAAAAGAGAGGCAGCGGCCATAAGGGAAGCTAAGTATAAAACCCAAGTGGAACGTTATTATAACCAGAGGGTCAAGCCGGTTAATTTCAAAGTGGGAGATTTCGTGTATCAGAAGAATGAAGCCAGCCGGGTCGAAAACCTAGGGAAGTTGGGTCCGAATTGGGAAGGTCCTTACCGGGTGGTGGAAGCATACGACAACGGTTCTTATAAGTTGCAAACGATGGATGACAAGGACGTTCCCCGCCTATGGCATGCCATGAACCTTAGAAATTGCTTCTTATAAAAAGTGTTATTGTTAGAATTCCGAACCTGATGTAACTGCAAGTACTCTTTTAATAAATCAAGTATGAAGCCCCTCCCGGAAATAATAGGAGGAGCATGTTTTGCAAGGATTGTGTTATTACTCTCCCGGTGGCTGGCCCCCATCGGGAACTAATGAATTCTCGAGCGATAATTTCGTTTCGGATGCTCGAGCGATAATTTCGTTTCGGATGGCCAGTAAAACATTATGGATGCCCGAACAATAATTTCGTTTCGGATGCTCGAGCGATAATTTCGTTTCGGATGCCCAGTAAAACATTATGGATGCGCGAACGATAATATCGTTTTGGATGCTCGAGCGATAATTTCGCTTCGGATGCCCAATAAAATATTTTGGATGACCGAACGATAATTTCGTTTCGGATGATCAAAGATCAACGTAAAAAAAACAACAACAAACATAACAGTTATTGCAACAAAGGAACAAATAATTGCACTAAGATGTACACCCCAAGGAATATCATAATTACAAGCAAAATGTTCAATGTCCGAAGGACAACAAAATAGTCATTTACAAAAATTATGTTGAGGCAACATGATCAAGATCTCTTCTTGTTTTAATGATGACAAATAAAACATCGAAACACATAAAATAACAAACGTTATCTCAAAATCGCCGGAGCCAATGTCTGCTCCTGGCGCGCTGCCCGCGCGTCAACGCGCGGGTGACGCGCCAGGACACTGTATGGTTCCGGGGCGAATTTTGAAAGTCGGTTTCCCCTTACCCGACAAATGTGGATCTTTCAATACAGGTATGAATATGTTGTGTGCTTAATTGAGAACACTCGAAGCGAGTTTTGAGACTTGAGAGATCCCACTTTTAAAACACCCATTTACGGGAAAACGCCAACTCATGTTTTCTAACTATCGCCTCTAGCCAAGGCTTTTCTAAACTTAGGGAGCTTGTATATTTCACGTGACATCGTTTTGAAGCATCCATATACTCATATCCCGTGCTTACGTCTTCTCTAATTATGTAACGGGTTTACTCCCTTATTGGTCAAACTAAGTCAAAAGTCACTTTGCGTAAACGCATTCTTTCCCACTTGGGTTATGCTTTACATCAAGGCAAAGCACTTAACTTGTTTGAACCAAGGTATTAGTTGAGAACGTCGAGTCGTGGAAAGTCACGAGATATGAAACTATGGATTCTCGACGTTGTGTTACTTGAACTTATAAGTAACTTATGATTTTCTCAACTTATAATCTTAATTGTCTAAACCTTTTCTTCTTAATGACAATTAGATTATGTCTTAATCCTCTCTTAATCTCATTTCTACTAAAGACAAATCCAATCATATCCAAATCAAATATTCTCTTACAAAATCTCTTACACTCTTACATATTCCCTTACACACTACATCTCAACCATTCATTCCCTTACAACACATCTCAACCTTCCAATTTCAACACATGGGATTTAATTTGAATCCCAAATATGGCTCCCTTGATCTCAACCATTGAATTCAAACTAAAACCATCTCAACCATCCATCTTATTTCTTCCCCCCCCCCCATGATTTGGAATATTCCATTAGCATATTCTTTCTTCCTCTCCATTCCATCACATGTGTTGGATCTTCACCATCCATTTCAAACCAAAACCATCTCAACCATTGATCTCTCCTTTCCCCCCAAGCAAAGCATATTCCTTTGGAATAACCCTTCTCAATCTAAACCTAGGTATCTTTGATCTTAGCCATTCATTTCAAATAAACACATCTCAACCCTTCATTTCCCCTACATGCCAAATTATTTGAAAACCAAGGGAGGCTCCCTTTGATCCTAGCCATTCAATTCAAACCATTTCATCTCAACCCTTGATAACGCTTAAATTATACATGTTTTTAGGTGCGTTATTGCGTCATATTTGGTCATATTTGTACGTATTTGTTACTTAATCATGGAAAAGTGTTTGTACAAGCAAATATAGCCAAAAACAGGAAAAAGTGATTAAAAGATGAAGAAATGAAGTGAAGGTGCATAATTGGAGATTTTCGAGAAGGAATCGAGTGAAGAATCACACAAGGACTCAAGGATTTGATAGATTCAAGATTTCTACATTCATATGTCGAGATATTATCAAGTTCTATGGAAGGAATTAGCACCAAAGTGGAAGAGAATGCATGTGACGAAGAATAACAAAGAAAAAGTCAAGAATTGGTTGCAGGTCAAAACCAACCGATCGGTTGGAGCCCGTAACCGATCTGGTTGGAATTGACCAGAAGAACCAACCGATCGGTTGGATGAATTACCGATCGGTTAGATGATGACTGACAAGATTGCATTTAGTGGCGTTTTTACTCCTCATTATCATGGATGGCTGATCATTTCTCACTAATAACTTCTTGGGAACATTTTTACTTGAGAATTAAGTGACTTGGAGGCTATTTAATCACATTTAGGCTTACAACCAAAGGGTACCACAAAATCCTAAGTAATAACTTACACCAAGTTATTACTATCTTAATATTTCTCACCCAAAAGGTTGCTACATCAGTAAAAACGTCCAGGGAAGCTTTGAGTTAAAGTCTCAATAGTTTGGTTAAGTGTGTGGAGTTGTTTATTGTATTTGGTAGTCGATTGGAGGCGTGTGGTTGTGTAGGACCATAGATCTAGCTTTATCACTTAAGAATATGATGTTAGAGAGAGAAAGTAGAGCTAGAGAGAGAAAGTAGAGAGAGAAATGTGGAGAGAACTATGTGTAAAATAAACCTTGAATAACATAAACTCCCACCCTTCCTAACAAGCTTAGGAGGGGTATTTATACTTTTACATAAGCCACCATGGGCTTTCTCATGGGCCTTCTTTTGGGCCAAGCCATTAACGCTTTTACTTAAACTTAATAAACTAGCATTTTACTAACTATTACATGAATATATTTAACTAACTATTTGACTCAATAATGATCGTCACTTTTAATCCTAACAATCTCCCCTTAAGGGACGATCATTGAGATCTCTCTTTGATTACATAAATGATCAACACTTCTAATGCTAACAGGTTGCTATAGTTCCACAGTTTTAGTTCTTGTAATTCTCAAGCTAGGTACACCTTGTTATTTACAATGAATTCTTGTTACTTTGAATATAATGAATGTTTTGTTTATTACTTGTGTTTTAATATAATTGATATGGAGTGATTTGGTATATACTTGTGTGAATAATGTAATTAGTCATGGAGTATTCTTTTCTTTAAAAAGGTGATGCATGAAAACTCTTCTTAATTTATGATTTTGTTGGGATAATATCTAATCTTGCTTAATTTGTTGATAAAAACATCTTTGGGAATACTGGCCGAAAGGGTTTTCTAAATGTTTTTATTCCAAAAAGTTAGTGCACGAATTAGTATGGGATATGGTGTGTGACGAGCATCATGTTTACTCTTTAAAATGGATTTGAGAAGATTTCATCACGAAATTAGGCTGAAAGGATTCGTAAGAATTCATAAGTAAAGAATTGCTTTTAAACAACATTGTGTTAATGGAATTATTATTCTAGTTGTCTTAGGCCGAAAGGAAGTAACTAGATGATTGAATTCTAGTAATGGTTTAAGATGATAAAACACCATTGATTGTTAGTCATTCATATAAAAGTTGTGGATCATAACAAGTTTACACCAAGCTTAACATGAATACTCCAATTGATTGATTGTGGCATTTCACACAAATATATGTTTTAGTTATTATTGTTTCTTAAATATTTGAATTTTCGATAATAAGGATTGACAACCCTTTTATACAAACTAGTTTTCTAATACTTTGATCTATAAATCCCTTAGGACGATCTCGACTTACCCACCTTTACTAAAACGGACGAGTATACTTGCTCGTATGTGTTAAATAGTTAATCGGATAAGCGTGTTTATAAATTTTAAAACTTGTACACACCGACACACATCAAGTTT
>JARVZY010003905.1:0-39845 GCA_030686995.1 Artemisia argyi
TAGTTGTAGGCCCCTGGCGTTTCTTGCCTGGTTTTGGGTGTCTCCCTTAGGGTCGCTTTTTTTTGCTTGCTCCCTGCTTTTCGCTCTTCTGCTTTTTTGGTGCCCCCTTTTGCTTTGCCTTAGCTTTAGGCCCCTCGCGCTGCTTTGCTCTGCTTTGTGTGCTTTCTTTGTTGTTTGCTTTGCTCTGTTCGCTTGTTCTGCCTGCTTTAGCCCCTTGTCTTAGCTTTTGTCCTTTGCTTTGCCTTTTCTTTTGCCCCCCTTGCGTTGCTTTGCTTGTTTTGTGTTGTCTTCTTGCCTGGTGCCTGCTTGCCTTTGCGTTCTTGCTTGTGTTTGTTTTGCCTTTTCGTTCCTTGTTTCTCTTGCGTGCCTCTATGCTTTGTTTGCTTGCTTTTCTTGCTTTGCTCCTTGTTCTTTGTTTGGTACTATGTGCTTTGTTTGTCTTGTGGCTCTTTTGCTCCTTGCACCTTGGGTTTCTTTTTCACTCACACTTGTGCACGTGCCGGAGGTCTCCCTGGAAGCAGTCTCTCTACTCCTAGGCCTTGCCTGGGGTAGGGGTAGGATCTGTCTACACTTCTACCTCCCCCATACCCCGCTCTTGCGGGATTTGGGTATGTTGTTGTTGTTGTTGTTATAGGCATGAATGTAAGGTAAAATATATTATTAATCATACATCCAAAGTTGCTAAATTAACTCCTATGGAATGCTACATCCTAATGGTGTAAAGCCATTAAGCGCCTAAAGACTCCCAAAAAAAAAAAAAAAAAAAAAAAAAAAAAAAAGGTCAGTTTCATAATTGATCTAGTGGTATGTGAGTTCCCATCAACCTAAGATTGGGCACACGAGTGACCTCAAACGACATTCATTTTGCCTGTCACATCAGCTTTCTCTCTCTAGCGACCTATAGACGACTTTTTACTACACTAAAGCGACCTTCATCTATTTGTATATTTTTTTTCAACTAACAAAATTTAATTTCATTACACGTTACTCCCTCTGTCCTATTTTATAAGTCCATGTTTGAAAAGTCAAAGTCTGTTTTCTCAAATTTTGACCGTAATTATTTTTTTCGTGTTGTATAATACTTGATAGAAGTATACCAATGAAAGTACATTTAAAACACAAATCAATTTATATATTTTGTATTAATTATTATATAACACGAAAAAAAATAATTACGGTCAAACTCTTAAGAAAAAGACTTTGACTTTTCAAACATGGACTTATAAAATGGGACGGAGGGAGTATTTTTTACTCAAAAAGACCAAATTTACAAATAATATTTAAAAAAAAAATTACAAAACTATAATAATAATAATAATAATAATAATAATAATAATAATAATAATAATAATAATAATAATAATAATAATAATAATTCTCTATGCGCACATGCTCCCCTAGGGTTTTTGAACGTGCTCACGTTGCTTTTGATGCGGCACTACGTTCTTCTTTGGAACGTATTGTTATTGCATCTGGGCCTGGATTTAGTGACTGGCAATAGAGGCTGGCTACCCTGCCATTTGCATTTGGGGGACTTGGAGTATATTCAGCAGGGGATGCCTTGAACTATGCTTTCCTTGCGTCTAGACTCCAATATGCAAATTACAGAATAAGCTCTTCAAACATTCTCATATTGTAACCTCTAGCCCCTCCTTTGATGAGGCCTTGTGCGCTTTTAATGCGAAAACGGAGACTGACCTTCTGAGTAACCCGAATGAGATTGCTTCCCCTAAACTCATGAAGAAATTGGCAGATATATATTTCAAACGTGTTACCCAAATGGTTGAATCCACATTTTGCTTATCTCCCCGACAAATGGCACTTTGGGGGTCGCAAAAGGAGGACTACACTTCAGACTGGCTTAGGGTGGTCCCGATATCTGGGCTTGGACAGACTATGAATGCCAGAACTTACAGGTGCATATTATGTTATCGGCTAGGCATCCCCCTCTTCTCTGCTCAAGTGCCGTGCTCAGCGTGCTCCAAGGCTTTCACTGGGGATATCTATGGAGACCACGCTATATCGTGTACTGGTACTTTTGGTGTTAAACACCAACACAACATGGTGCGTGATACTTTGCTTGACATCTGTTGTCAATATGGGGTCTCGGCTCGTAAAGAGGTCGATATTGGGGGGGGGGGGGGGTAGGTCTTAAGGCCAACAGATATTTTGCTCTATTCTTGGGATAGGGGAAAAGATGCGTGTGTTGATTTAACCGGTCGTCCCCCCTCACGCGTGTTAAGTACGGAGCTAAATGTGCGAACATGTGATATGGGTTTATCACATTCTCATTTTCCTTTTTGGGGGAACTTGATACAGATGCGGTGACCTTACTCAAGCGGATCCAGAAGTTCTCTATAACTCAAGATATTGGGGCGCATGCTGCAACTCATATCTTCAGTAGGATTAGTTTTGCTATTGCTAAAGGTGTGAGGCTCAGATAATCTCGAGGCTCCCCACTAATTTCTTGTAATCCTATGATTTTGTTTCTAATGAAAAGGATGTGTTTATATATAATAATAATAATAATAATAATAATAATAATAATAATAATAATAATAATAATAATAATAATAATAACAGTCGCAACCTAAAAAAAAATTACAACACACAATTACCAAAAATAAAACCCTTAACTTCATTTTCAACGTTCAACACACATACTACAGACACTGCACACACACTGAAAACATACACACAAAAAATTAAAAAAAAAGAAAAAAAAAAGAAAAAAAAAAGTGGGAAAGTTTTGTTGTTTTGTGTTTGTGTTAATCTATCATCCTCTCGGCCAACTCTCTCTTCTGACCAACATCGACCGACACAACCACACCAAGACCGACTAACTGGCGACCTTGGTGCAGATAGTCTAAAGGTTGTGGGTTCAAACCTCTCTGAAAGATAGGTGGTATAAATGTGAAAAAAATTGCCGTTCTAAAAATAAAAAATAAATAATAATAATAATAATAATAATAATAATAATAATAATAATAATAATAATAATAATAATAATAATAAAGGGGAAAAAAGAAGGTCAAGTCCAAGAATCCAAGATAGCAAGAAAAAAACTCCAAGGTGGTACGTATGTTCATGAGACCGTTCGGTCTTTGGTAGGTTTTAATCCTTCATTGTAACTAGATAAAACATTTGTTAGACGATGAAAACCCTGTTGGTTATGATGTTTATTGAGTCACAATATTTGGATGTTCAGTAGCGGAGCCAGACTATAAATTGTAGGAGGGTTAAAACCAATGTTGCAAAAATCGTGAATCGGTACTGAGGCGGTCGAGGGCCGATTACCTTGGAAATCCCTACAAGTTCCAGGGCCGATTACCGATTAATCGCCGATTAATCGGCCGATTTTTGCAACATTGGTTAAAACTGTAAATCTCATGATTTAATAGGGCAAAAAATGTAATTTATATTTTTCATCATGTAAAACACAGTAAAAATACATTTTGACAATAAAACAAGATTAAAAAGGCAAGCATCTCAAATATTTTTGCATGAAAATACAATTAGCCATTTTAAGACTACTCACAGTAAGGCGACCCAATCTCCTTCTTTTTCCCTGCCACGTCAGCTGTCTCTCTCCAACAACCTGCAGGCGATTGGGTGCCCCAGTAAGGGCGAAAAGTAACACCAAATGGTAATATGGAATATGGATAAAAAAGTAACACCAAATGGAAATGAGAATCGGTCGTGTAGGCGACCTATTTCGTTATTTTCCTCCCTCGACCGACAACCCACAGAAACCACGATCGACACAAATCGATCGCCACACTCGGTCGACTACTCCTTCTGTGAGTAGCCTAAGATCTTGAATGCATTGCAGTTAAGGCAAGCATCTTTCTATTTTGATTTAGCCATTTTCTAAAGCAACATTAGATAGGAGATATTCCGAAAAAACCATAAATGAACTCTAAAAAATGGATACAATTTTGCGTGTGCAGGGAGGGATGGATCCAAAAGACCATATAGATTAGAAAAAGAAAAAAAAAAAAAAAAAAGATCCATGGGTACAGATCCGTCGTGGTCTATTTGATCCTATCTTCTTGCCTATTTGAGCAAGCCTTATGCGTTCATTTTTACTCACCCCCTGCAAACATATTTCCAGCATATCATTACATTCTCATACACTATTTTCTTTGATCATTATCTTGTTTTATATTCATCAAAGTGATCCATTTTAGTAATCCATTCCTCTAGCAAGGGAAGAACACAATAAGTTAACAAGTCTTTTGTGTTATAGTTGTTAGTTTTGTATTTGCAACCTTATTGTGTTATTAATTTATTATATTCCACTACGATACTTCAAAGTTTATAAACACCACCATACATCAAATATAGATAGTTATGTTAGAATTTGTCCTAAAAATACATAGAGAAAAATGTTGGTTCTATCTAAACTAAGACTCGATATTTAGCTTTGTATCATTAAAAGTTTGGGTGACGTTGTATGGTTTTCTCCGTCAAAAAGGAAGTTTGTTGACATAGTGAAGTAACTCTCGAGTTGAAAACTCGGGGAGTAGAGTAGAGCGATGAGGACTTTCATTACCGAACCACTGTAAATCTCTTGTGTTTGATTTGATCATTCTTTATTACTTTCTTGTCTTGCATTTCATTTACTTTTATGTATTATCATTGCTTGGGTTCACAATAAGTTTCGAAACTAAAACTTTAAAACCATAAAACTATTCAACTCTCATTTTGATTTTCTTCAGTCAAGCAAAGCATGAAGCTAGAAAAAACCCAAAGAAAAGTCAGGTCTTTGCCTGAATAAACACGAAGAAAAAAAACCGGTTTTGGTCTTTGGTGGGGCTAAATCTGGCCAGAGCTTTGTTTGGCTGGTCTAGCACGGTCTTTTAATCCAAACCGCACTGTGCCCCTCTAGCATTGACCACGTCTATTTCGAACTACTACTGTTGGCGTATTTAAGTTATCTTTTTCTCCCAAATTTTTAATTTTTTACACCCTCTTTGGTTGTTCTTGCAATAAATGGGCCACTTTCTTTAAATTTAAGCTTCTAATATTTCAAAACTAAAATCAAATTAAAACTTATATAAATCTTGTCAAATACGTATAAATTAATTACAGCATATCAGTGAGAAAATTATTATTGTTGTTGTGATAAGTGACAAGTAGAAAATAGTACTACATTAATTTATAAAAGCACAACATTATACTAAATGATTTTATTTTATTTATTTATTTATTTTTTATCACAAATACGGTGGTTTAAAAATAGGTCTAAAGAATTATGAAGAGCCAAAATTTTATGTAAAATGATGAATAATCATTACAAATTTACGTTGGCATGATAAAGCTAGTATTTTGAAGAGGTTTGTAACTATTAAGGGGGTGTTTGGCATTGCTTATTGAAAGTAGATTATGCGTTTTGGAAACGATAATCAAATAATCAGCTGTTAAAAAATGTTGTTATAAAAGTAGTGTTTGGATTTGATTATTCTGTTTGATATTGCAATACGTAACAATTTAAAAGTAACATATCAATTGAAATACTCTTTTGAAACTGAAACAAAAAAAAAAAAAAAAAAAAAAAAAAAACTCTTTATCCATAAACAAATAATCTATAATTTACTACCAAGACCGTAAAAACATTCAAAAAGTCATCAGCCACAAAAATAAATCATTCAAAAATCTCTATGAATCAAAATGATTAGTACACAAATTATACAAATTTACTATTGATCATCACCAATTCAACAACCGAATTGTTTGTGGTCAACATCACTCGAGTGAAGTTATCTAATAGAGTAAGGGTGTGTTTGTTTCATTTAGATGTTTTATGTCTGAATCTGACTACCACATCTTACTAGTAAGAGATGGCCAGAATGTCTAAATTTAAACGAAATAATGTTGTTTGTTTTTGTATAATTGTCCGAATGATTTTAACTTTTAAGTGCTCGTTTCTGCAATTTATTTAAGTAACTTATGTAAATATGAAACAAGACTTTCTATTATAAATATAACATAGTTAATAAACCATCAAATATATTATATTAACACGAGTCTTCAATCTTTCTTATCCAGTAAGAGGCAGTAAGACAAGTCTCTTACCTCTTAGTGAGTAAGATGTTATATGTCTTAATAGGTCTGACTCAAAAGAAAAAAAACAAACAAACAAAACGTCTGCCCACCTCTTACTGGTAAGAGTAAGAGGGCTAGTAAGATTTTTTTTAAGAAAACAAACACACCCTACGAAAAGATTAATGGGGAATGATGGAATGTAACATGTGGAGTTGCTAAGAAGAAAATGAGGTTTATGAGTTGCTTTTGTTACAAGTACGCATCAATACTCGTGGTTGAAGGTTATTGTATGGTTAATATGGTAATCTCTCCTGTTAGAGAAAATCACGTTTCCAAAAAGCATGTGTGTACCTGCTTTTCTGAAACCACGTTTTAAGATGGCCAAAACGCAAAAATTCGATTATCAGTTTGTGTTTGCCAAACGCAATAATTAGATCATTTGATCTATATCACAATCCCAAACACCCCTAAGAGCTTTATCTCCCAAACACCCCCTAAAAGCTTTATCTATAGTGTGATAAGTTTGTGATATAAAAGTGTTAGTAAATTAATGACAGTGTATGAGGTGACAATTTTATAAATCTCTTAATAGCTGCATTGTAGTATTGTTGTTAGAGAGTTATTATTTTACTAAGAAAAAACAAGAAAAACTTGGCTTGAAACACTTGAAAAATAAATAAATTTGATAGTCAATTTCACTCTAATAAATCAAAGAAAAAACACGAAAACTAAGCTTAAAACACTTGAAATAATAAATGATTATATCGAATTTGAGACAATTAAAAAAAAATAAATTGCTGTATTATGTCATTGAAGTACATTAAGTACATATTCTTTAAATGTGTAAAAAAAAATGAAGTGTTGCAAAGAATTTTGGTATTGAACGCTATTGCGACATGTTATTGTCTTTTCCCGACAGCCTGGCCACAAAGAAGGGCGTTTTCGGGTAGAGGGTACTCGTCTCTTGGTGACATCACCGGGGAATAAACACGAAGATAGAATTGTTCCCCAAGATACCGTCGAACCCAAAACTCGTTCCTGATGTTCCACATTCCCACATTGTCAAGGGCTACGTATATTGCTGCCCACGATTTCGGATATACCTACATTCAGAAAATTCGACAACTTTAGTCCGGTGTACAAATGATAAATGCATGTTTTCCTAATGGGACTAATAGTGACACCAAAGAGAGTTTCCCGATAATTTACTAAATGTTGCGAAAGAATCGAACCTGAACAGTAGAACGGAAGACTGCATCTACAAGATTGTAATCATTTCGACTCGTATTGCTCCATCGGCCTTGATCCATGCTGTGTATAAGAAAAAAAGTTTTTAGCGACAAAATAAGTGGCGTCGCGAAGCCTAAAATCATAAAGCTAAATTTTGTTGCAAATTAATTTAAAGCGTGAGAAAACACCTACCCAACAACAAAGAAATTGTATCCATCAAGATGCCAGCTTTGGATAATATTTTCTTGATTCTCAAACACTATCTCGATAAAATCTCGAAAATCGGCACCCATAACCGAAGTGTCGAGATAGGGGGCATTACCCGAGGGTTGGTCAGGAATGCTCCCTACCTTAAAAACTCCACTAATGTTGAAGTAATCCGCCAGCTTAAGAGGCGTATCAGCAGCGACAAATGACACACCGTTAACATTGTATCGTTGCTTTCGATCTATTATCGATGCAGCACCATTTATTATTATTGTTCGGGTTAGGTTAATCTGTCCATAATGATATGACCCTTGTGGGTTCGGCCTCGGTCCACTAGCAGTCAAGTTAGTCCTGCAAAAAAATTACAAACAATCAAAACCCGACACAAGAACATGTCGAGACATATATGCTATTTGTCATGAAAGATATTATTTTTTTACCTGATGGATCTAGCTTGGTTTAGCGACCAAGTAATGTCATTGTCGGGAGGGGGTGGAGGTGTGCCAGATACCGCTTTTTGGGAGTTGGTATAACGAAGAATTCCGGTGGTGTTAAGTGTCGAATTACCAAAACGAGAGGAAACCGCAATGTAGTAATCTTGAGGTGGTTGATCAGCAGTGACCAAAACCGAGTAAGATTGTCCAACATGAATATCGAGTGATGATAAAGATATTTGGACCGTGTGAGTCCCCTCGACTTCGACAAGTTTCATCGAGTGACCTTCGATTCTGAAGTTTAATGTGTTTTGTAGGCCAACATTTGATATCCTTAGCCTATATGTTTTACCTGAAATAATCAGTTAAGTTTTGTTAAGTATTTTAGTTGTACTTGGTGAGAAATAAAAGTATAGTACACATTAAAGATGTGCAATACTAAACAATGTACCTTGCTCGACATTATATGACACACCACCATCACCACGGCCATTGATCAAAACTCCGTCGGGAAATGGAAGCCTCCATCCGAGATCCAAAATTTTTTCGAGTCTCTAAAGCACATAAAAAAATGTTTTTAGTCGAGATACGTTATTGCGAAATTGGTTAGATGTGACATGTCAAAAGGTACGTTTAGTTACCGTGTGATTTGTTGTGTACCAGTCACCGATAAGAATAGAGTAATCATCAGCTGGTTCAGGAAAGGGGACGGGAATACGGGGCCTACTCAAGATTTTGATGGCCCCAAATCCACCGGCCGCCTTTTGAAACCCAAGGGAGGGGAAATAGTAAAAGCTTCCGATTTGATCTTTAACTTGTAACTTGTACGTAAAGTTTTGTCCAGATGGGATCGGGCAAGTTGTCCCGTAGACTCCGTCTTGATACGAATTCCGTCTTTGTTGTACTCCATTCCTATGTTAAGAAACACAACAAATCACATTGTTAGGATCAATATTCTCGGTGTTTTGCGCCGAATCATGTGTGATTCTGTTTCTATGTTTTTTTGTTAGTTTAGGAAACCTAATAAAACCAAGAGCGAAAATAAGAAATAGTCCAAATGTAACACAATTAGAAACTAATTTAAAATATTTGATTGTCATGATCAGTCTTTTTGTTAATAAAAATCATAATCAATTAACGCGGAATAAGGAATATTAATAGAATGTTCACATCATTATTCTTAATGTTCACACTTCATTGAATTAGTAATTGCAATTTTTTCGCTAGCGTGTTCATGCATATCTCATACATTATGCATTAAATCATGCACATCTTAGTGAAAACTTTTGTGTACATTTTCATGAAACCTTGTAGTTCATACTTGAAAAAACTTTGTAAGAGATCAATTACCATGAAATAAGAAAAGGCTCAGGCAGATTATTGAAGACATTGATAATGAGATTATCGTTCGTTACTGAATATATTTCAGGCCCCGGAAACTGCCTGTTTATCAAAATTCCCTACAAAACGAGACACATGCAATAACGTCATCTCCATGAACAAAATTACATAATCCAATACGTTGATCATCCACGATCATTAGATTTTAAGATCTCAATAGATACTAATCGAGTCAAAAACTTATAATCATGCATAAAGAATTATAATCAAGATTTATGAAATATTTTTACCTGTTGACGAATACCCATAGGGTATATGTCTCCATATGTAACATTCCATGTAAAATATCGATACGGGTCTTCTGCATTAACGATTGAAACAAGACAAAGAAGAACACACAAATATAATCCGGTTGGTTTTTGCATTTTTATGAAAATGATTTGATGAGAAGAGATAGAGAGTGAGAGAGTTAAGTTTTGATATTGCATGAAGTTGAAGAATTAGTGTTTATATAGGACTCGTATACGTTAACGAGTTTATATGCACATGGACCCACTTGTCTAGCTGTGTGTGTAAAATGAACCATCATATACGGTTTCTTATGTTAATCTTTTCCTAAATTCTAAAATATAGTATCAATTCAAATCAATCATGATTAACATATAATAATTAAAAAAATAAAAAAAATAAATAAATAAAATAAAAAAAAGTTAGGGTATATTGAAATAGTCCAAAGATAAAACTAATCGAACTAAAAGACAATTCGGTTTGAATAACTACTCAAATCAGATTAGTTATTATCGGAGCTATGGTTTTAATTTACACAAAGGCGAATATTCACATATCCATATATACCATTCTTGGTCTAATAAACATGTCGGAAACTTGAATCCACAACTTATTCGAGAATATAAACCCATAATGATATCGTTTTGTCATATG
Organism: Artemisia argyi; assembly: GCA_030686995.1. Taxonomy (NCBI): domain Eukaryota; kingdom Viridiplantae; phylum Streptophyta; class Magnoliopsida; order Asterales; family Asteraceae; genus Artemisia; species Artemisia argyi. The sequence goes on from JARVZY010003905.1 coordinate 10,203, forward strand.
AACAAAAAATGAGAACGGTTTAGATTTTTGCGCAAGAACACAAAAATAAACATAGCTAGTCGATCCCGATTCAGATTCGGTCAAGTGATACACATTATTTAGAAAGAAGAAAAGACATAAAAAAAAAAAAAAAAAAAAAAAAAAAAAAAAAAAAAAAAAGGAAAATAGATAAATCTTGTTATATAATAGTAAGTTTCAAGACACCACATTTGGCATTTGCGTACGCAATGGTAGCAAAAAGGGTTTTGCCTTTTCAATCTAGCAAAAGTTTTCTTCTAAAATTCACATGTAATGGAGTATTATAATTATTAGACATTCATACCCAATTAACTATTCTTTTTCCCTAAAACTGTTGGACAACAGCCAACCTCATTCTTTACTAATACGGCATTACTACATGCATATATATGTGCCTTTTCGACATATATTATTCCTTAAGCGTAATCAGTTGCATTAATTTTGATTCGAAAGTGTTATACATTTTACTCACATAGGAAATGTGTTCTTTTACAAAACGAAAAAGAGTTTTCCTTTATTCGGTCACTTTGGTCAATTAAATCTGATTGTCATAAAACAAGTAAGTTTAATGTAGAACGTATCTAAAACGCAAGGACATGTACTAAAGGAGACATATCATGACTGATCATCACACTTATTCAAAGATATAGATAAAAATTTACTCCCTCTCCATCTCATAATTAATGTCTAAGTGTTAATTATTGAAATTTTTAGTTTTCAACTTTGATTTTAAATATTTTTACTTGTGTTATATATATTAATTGATACAAAATATAAGAATAAATTGAGTTTTAAATGTATTTCATTGATATAATTTTATCAAGTATTATAACATAAATTAAAATCATTATACTATATGCATCAAAAACTTACCAAGGATATATATGTAATTATTTATCTTTGGATCGATATATATGCAATTCCTCCTAATATTGTCAAAGTTGTAAAACTAGACAATAATTATGGACGAAGGTAGTACGTGATACTATCATCTATATTTGTATTCAAAATAATATATACTGAAATCAATTAGGTCCATCATCGTTACACATCTCTAATAATATTCACTGTTTTAAAACTTGATTTAACCCGATGATTGAATCGAAAACTGATTTTGTTAGTGGAATTTGGTTTCGGGCAAAAAAATTTATTTTATCAGTAGTCAAACCGTGAACCGGAAACTCTGTCATGTTAATCAACAAACCAGATTTTAAAACATTGTTAATATCATTACCCTAATTGAAATTATGTTATGTATCAATCATCAATTTGAGTCATAATAAATGTGCAACAAACTTTAAAGTTGTGTATATCAAGTTTTAAAACTTGACATCTATCTATAATTATCATAAACGTGTTTATATGAACAAAACACTGAATTACTATAAATTATTATACTCATAATAGCCATACCGCCCGTACGGTCTATACAAAGTACTATTAAAAAATTAAAATGCTAATTGCCTAGACCATAAATATTAACAAAATTATAATAAGCATTATACAGATCTATATTCTTTTTATGAAATTTAACGTAACAAGCTAGTATTCATAACCCTAAACTAACGCTAACGCGTAGCATCCGTGATTACAGACGACGAGATACACGGGAAATCCCATGTGTCCATTCTTTATACAGCTCAGACAATTAATCCTGACCGTCCAAATTGTCATGCAGCTTCTTTTACGTGTTTTCTTTTTGTGGGACCGGACAGAATCAACGGTTGAGATGATTCTACCAACTTGCTATGATTGTACGCGTTAAACAGCTAATAATTTTGCATGTATTATTTGTTACGAAGTATTCAAGACGGCCGCAAAATATACATGTTCTTTATGGACTTCTAATCATTTTTATATCATTACTTTAGTGGGGTTGACTTATGTATTGTTTATAGTTTCTAAATTAAAAGTTGAAACGTAAAATATTGATTTCTCTTTGGTTGTAGTGTGAAAAAGAAGACTAACATGTGCATTTGTTTCATATATGTAGTACAGTATTCATTTTCGACTCGTGTTGCTCCATTGGCCTTCACCACCATTACATGCGGAGATAGATGCATTTATGTAGTTGCTAGAACTAATGATATCCAACTTGCGTTGCTTGTTAAAGTGCTTATATGTTTAAGGTTTAACGTTTTGGGTAAACCTGTTTGTATGCTTATTTTTAAGATGATATCTACTTATTTTAATTTCAAGCAGATCATTAGCTTTAAATAAGCAATCTCAATTCCCAAAACAACCCCCGACAAAACCATAAACATCTTTCAAATATTGTTAAAAAGTATAAGGTAAAAGTTATTTGAACTACATTTCTATTCAAACATGTTTAGCTCCCGTTAGAACCTTAAAAATTATAAATCAGCTTTTCAAAATAGCTTAGTCAAACACTTGTAATACAATAGTTATTTGTTTTTCAAAGAAAAACCAATCTTTTCGCAGAAGCTCCTTAGGGATGGCTTTTTATCTTAAGGGTGTGTTTAGCAAAATTAGTTGAAGCTTGTAGATGGGGTTACGGCTTTTAGGATTAGAAGGATGAGCTAGAGCTATTTCATCAGTATTATTTCGAGGGTGTTATCGTCACGAGCTATTTTCTAAAGCTTCAATCACTCTCAAAATCTTCTTTGTTGATTCAAAAATCTCCAAATCAGCTATTGGCAGACAAAAACTTATTTCAAAAGCTCAAGTTTTCAAAAAGCTCTCCATCAAACAAATTCCACAAACCCTTATGTTTTACTGAATAAGCTAAGCCAAACACCCATAGAGGTGCCAAAACGGGCGGGCCGGGCGGGCACGAGATACGGGCTATGAGCTAAATGGGAACGGGGCTAAACGGGCACGGGCTAAATGAGCACGGGCCAAACGGGCGCATGTTATACGAATCCCTTTAGAAAATATACAAAACGACAAAATAAATTCCTCAAACGTAACACCTTATTCATATTTAAAAAATTAAATATATTATATCTATAAGTTTTCTTTAAAAATAATTGCAATGTTCTTCAATTGATAGAAAATATGTGCTCGTTTCACCGTTTGTGCTCATTTAACTTTTAAATAGGCAATTTATGCCCAATTCAAAAAAAAAAAAAAAAAAAAAAAAAAAAAAAAAAAAAAAAAAAGCGGGGGGAGGGGGGGGGGGGCTAAATTTGCCCAAATCTTTTATAACATTTCCCAAATTAAGCAAAAAAAAATTTATTTTGGACACAAATTGGCACCTCTAAACACACCCTAAAGAATCCACATTGTAATGACATTTGTTGGGATGTGTCCATATCAAATGATGTATGTCCGGGAATTACGTGAGCCTATGCGGTCACACGCGTTAACATGGAAATACAAATATAGTAATTAATATATGAATGTAATTTATTAATTATTATTTCACAAAAAATACTTAACAATCGTTAACTAATTTAGTTATTTAACGATATTTAGCTAACGATCGTTAGACCGACAAGTATAAGGACTCGGTTGTAAAATCAAGAGAAGGAAAGTTCTAGAACCACCTTCCTCTTAATAGGTCGGCCGGATAAGAGTCCGAAGGGGAATGGGATTGCTTTGCTTGCACTCCAAGTTTTCCATGCCTATATAATGAATCCCTTATTCATTATTTTGCATCCCTTGAACAACGTAAGCAATCAAATCTTCTCTCTTCTCCTCCATCTCTTCAAACCAATCGAACACCACCCCATCAAAGGCTAGGGTTTTCGATTTTGGTTTTGAATAAATGTGTTTTGATTGTTTTCGTAATCCAAGTACTAGCATACTAATTGTATTGCTTAACTACGTGTTGCGTGTGAAACCATAGAGGATTCAAATCTTTGAATCTTGTTTGGTTTTGTTCTTGGGTAGATTCAGTATAACCCTATTTTTTTTTTAACTTAACTATAACCCTAAATTAGGGTTCTTGATTTCGTTCTTTGTTTGAATAGTCACACGAAAAGGGTAAACAAGGTAAATTAATTAGGTTAATTAATTTGCACTATTTAATCTTGTCTTTCATTGTGCACTCATGTAATTATATGTTAATATACTTAAACTCCAACAACATCCCCCATTTTGGTGGTTAGCAATAACATGGGATTTTAAAATTTTCATCATACTCGTTAATAAAAAGATATTGTTGTCTAACTTAGACGACTTTAATGGAAAGGCCAACAAACTAAAAGATGTAATTATATGTAAGCCTTCAAACAAATTGGTTTTTTAAAGAGCCAATGTTATAAACTAATAACAACTAACAACGTACTTTTTTCCAGTCTTTCAATTTAATAAATTATACATCTGTTTTTTTCCACAGTATTTGTACTTCCACATGTTTTGTTCCAATCTAATATGTGTACTTCCATTTGACATCGTTCATTAGTGTTTTACACCATAATATCTAGTGCTTATATAGCTTCCATTTAATGAACTAACATAGAGATCTCGTGTCACAACATGCCAGTTTGATTTGTCAATTTGGCTTGCTAAGCAACATAAGACACAAAATGGTGTAACTAATACCAAATTCATTTAATGATATCCAACTTGAGTTGCTTGTTAAAGTGCTTATATGTTTAAGGTTTAACGTTTTGGGTAGAGCCATTTGTATGCTTATTTTTAAGATGATATATACTTATTTTGATTTCAAGCAGATCAATAGTTTTAAATAAGCAATCAATTCCTAAACAACCTCCGAAAACCACAAATATCTGTCAAATATTGTTAGAAAAGTATAAAGTAAAAATTATTTGAACTACATTTCTATTCGAACATGTTTAGGTCCCGTTTGAACCATAAAATTAATAAATTAGCTTTTCAAAATAGCTTAGTCAAACACTTGTAATACAACGGTTATTTGTTTTTCACAGAAAAAAACAATCTTTTTGTAGAAGCTCCTAAGGAATGGCTTTTTGGCTATGTTTGGCGACACGTAGCAGTATCAGTAGCAACAAGCAGTAGCAGTAAGCAGTAAACAGTAAGTAATAGCAGTAAGCAGTAACAGTAAAAACGTGTTTGGTAACGTAGCTGTAACTGTAGTTATAAAGTGTTAAACAAGTCGCTTGCTGCTTCTCCAGGAAGCATTTAAGATTGGAGCGGTTAATCATGTTTCAGACGCTTGTTGAGGTGTTGCCAAACAAGCAAGATAATGCTTACCGCTTGTCGCTTATCGCTCTTAAACGCTTCAAAAAAGTTGTTGCCAAACATAACCTTTATCTCAAGGGTGTGTTTAGCAAAATTAGTTGGAGCTTATAGATGAGTTACAGCTTTAAAGAGCAGAAGGTTGAGCTAGATCTATTTCATCCGTATTATTTCGAGGGTGTTATCGTCAGGAGCTATTTTCTAAAGCTCCAACCACTCTCAAAATCTGCTTTGTGGATTCCAAAATCTCCAAATCGGCTACTGACAAACAAGTTTTCCATTTATTTCAAAAGCTCAATTTTTCAAAAAGCTCTACACCAAACAAACTCCACAAACCTTTATATTTTGCTGAATAAGCTAAGCCAAACACCCTTAAAGAATCCACATTGTAATGACATCCCCCTCTTTTGATGGTTAGTAATAACATTCATTACTACAAAAGTGTTTTTTACAAACCTCCTTTTATAACGGTTTCACACTAAAAAGCTCTAACAAATCCGAAAAACTATTTTATAAAACACTTTATTGTAGAACCATCTGAATTTTTTTTATTTAATACGGTTACCTATCTCAAAATATTTTATAATACTTGTTTATAAAAGGAAATGTTGGTCCTCAAAATATTTCATAATACTTGTTTATAAAAGGAAATTTTGGTCTAACTTAGACGACTTTAATGAAAATGCCAACAAAACTAAGAGATGTAAAATTATATGTAAGCCCTCGAAAAAGTGATTTTTTTAAAGGGCCAATGTTATAAACTAATAATGTTATAAACTAATGAGGTATTTTTTTCTAGAATATCAATTTAATAAACTAGACGATTACCCGTGCATAGCAACGGGATTTCTAGCGGCTGATAGTTATAGTGATGCTTTGGTTAAGTGTTTTGTGTAACGTTTTTGTGTAACTATAGTTGTTTGCCGCTAGAAAATCCCGTTGTTATGCATGGGCACTCGTCTAGTTATTTTCGAAACCTCCAATATGCATATGTCTCTTTTTATATAACATGTGCATAACCCATTGATATGCCCGTAAATTAAAAGTAAAGTGATCAACTATCATATAAGGAAAATAGTAATATTTTTGTTTAGTAATATTTTCCATTTAAATAAACTAATCAAGTATCACTTATTTTTTGTACATATAAATGCTTTTTCATCATACAGATTATGGAAACTAAGGATTACAAAAAGGGCATCGTTAAACATGGACATGAAAATGAGGTCAATGATGTGGATCACAAGTTTTATTTATAAAAAGGAGTGGCTTAATTAGATCTTTAAACAAGACAATAAGTACTATGAAATTGTCTTGATCTAGAATAATAAGCGTGTCGATAAATTCATAAGAACTAAAAACAGTATACATCATACACATTGGCTTCAGAAATATATCCAACTAAAAAATGTGTAAACATTCAAATCAGAACGATGTATCCTTAGATATATCATGAAGAACAATTGAAAATACAAACACAAAAGTAAATATATATAATTTCATACAATATCGTGAAAAAAAAAATCATTAAGTCACAGTAGCACCAGGAGGCTCTTGGCAAAGTCTATTGCCATTATGTTTTAGATAACAATCCCTACCACAATCATCATGAAGGTCACAAGAATTCGGGTTCAACACCTCGCTGCATCTTTGTTGCGCATGGAACATCAACGGATATTAGATACAAAATAAGATACAAAATATTAGACACCGTAGTAAACATATGTTGATAGCTAAAACAAAATGTATACAACATGAACCTGTGATTGAACTGGAACAACTTCAACTTCATCCAAAACCATGTTATCATCGATTTTATCAAAATTTTATTTATTTTTATGCATATGTATATAGAGAGAAAGAGAATAGATGAGCTTGTTTTTCAATTTAAAAATGATTTGGTTACACAGTATATATAGTCGAAGATATCACAAGCCAAATACGTAAAGTTTGACAATTAGCTGTTAATATCAAAGTAATTTAGGAATATATTTTGAGACGTGTTAGAAGACCATGTCATTTAAATATTAACAGCCCATGTATCATTTTTAGAACCGATTTGGTGTAATTTGAATATGTTCATTGTCCATATAGTTTCTTAGTGTGAAACTAATAATTATGTAAAGATACTTTACATCTATTCCTACTTTGTTCATTGTCTAATTATGGACAAATATACATTATTTGTAAATGCATTAAATGAGTTTACCTTGCAATTCCATAAGGGTTCGTTTGGTAGGAATGAATGAAATATCAAATGAATGGAATAAACGATGTAATGGAATGAATAATGCAATGTAATGATTCATTAATGTTATTAATCATGTTTGGTTGGTAAGATAGATGTAATGGAATCGATAAAAAAAAGACTAAAATGGTCGTTGAATATAGGAAGTTTATTTAATATGATTAGTTAATAATGGACTATTTTGTAATTTTCGTTCCATTACAAGATGTAATGAAAAAAAAATGAGGGGACCCCTAAGGAATGAAAATGGTGTAATGTGTCATTCCTTGCAATGAATCATTACATTATAAATGTGTAAACAAACAAGATTTTTCCATTCTACCGTAATATCCTTTTCCATTCTCACTTTGATTACAGCCTACTAAACGCTTCGTAATACTCTTGCAAACTTTAATAAAGGAATGTTAATAAAGGTTTGGGAAAGGTCGAAATGTAATATGCGTTTCGATACAGCCATGCACCATTCATTTAAATAACAGAAATTTAATATACAGCCATATTAAAATAGATTTTTATGACTGAGTGGTTTGTACGAGACTCTTGCTTGACTTTTCATCAAGTTTGATAGAATATAATATACAGCCATATTATAATATACAGCCATATTAAAAACACGATTGAATGATTTGATAGAATTGCTACATTTGTAAAGACTAAAGAGGTGGCAATATGATATTCTTTAGATGATTGCTAACTAAGAAATGGATTTTTGTAATTTTGATTGGAAGATATCGACATTTCCAATAAATGATTTACACTCATAATAAAGATTTGCACTTATATTAGGCAAGTTACTAACATGTTTTTATCTTGTCTCACAAATAACCAAATTATATGACTGAATATGGACTGTCGCATTAATGGAGTAACAAAAATTATACGAGTGAATATGGATTGTAACATTGGCTCACACGTTTTTATCTTGTTAAATTATACGAGTGAATATGGATTGCAACTATTGGAAGATATATAAACTATACGAGTGAATATGGATTGCAACTGTTGGAAGATACGAGTTTGTAAAGGCAACAATTCATTCATTTTTTTATAAGAGAAACAAAGGAAACCAAGACATAGTTTGTAAACAATGCAAAAAAAGTTGTTTTAACAGATTATTCGTCGAAACAAAATTTTAGTCTTCATCAGTCTCATTGTCATCAACCAAGCAATAAACTCTTTTCCGACCGGGCACAAATACTTGGCTCGCAACGGTTGGTGATGATATTGGTTCTTCTTCATCATCTTCATCGTCACTTGATATGACAATGATGATGTGCAGGAGGGTTAGGATTGGGAAGAAGCTGTAAAAAAACCACACACACAAAAAAAAGAAGATAAACATGTAGCAACACTATACGATGAAAAAAACAAACATGCGTCAAGCAGTATACGATTAAAACTTTCATTACCTCAAGATCATCATCAACATTCTTTTGATTTGGCATTTCCATTTCTTGATGGGTATGTCGAATGTCGAAATTCAGTGGATTTGGATTGGAATAGTATGTGGAGGGCGCATGTTTATATAGGCAAAAACTCTCGTACAATTTTGAACATCAAGGAAATAATTTTCCCGCCCCATTGACATGCGTTTCGAAATGTTATTGTTTCCACGAATACTTCATCTTTTGACCCACTACATGTTTCCACGAATACTTCATATTTTGATCATGCATTTCAGAATGTTAATAGTTTCCATTCATTGCTTGAAATCTTTTGATCATGTTTCCACGAATACTTCCCATGCACCATTCATAAATATAAACGATATTTAATAGTTTCCCATGCATTTCGAAATGTTAATAGTTTCCATGTTATTGTTTTCACGAATACTTCCCATGCATTTCGAAATGTTAATAGTTTCCATTCATTGCTTGACATTTTGTTTAGAAGGGTAAATGGGGATTGACTTAAATTTAAGGATTTCACAATTTCATTTTGACCATTGAGACATTATAAGTACCTAGACGAGTACCCTGCATAGCAACGGGATTTTATAGCAACAGATAGTTTATTGATAAAAAAAGTTTATAAGTTATAAACGAAAAATAATAAAAGTTTGAAGATTTGGGAATTTAACAAAATGTTTTGAAACCCGGTTCGACCCGGGTGGTTCAACCGGTTGAAACGTTCCAGTCGAAAAATGGGTTGATTTAAACCGGGTCAACTTGCTAGGTTGGATCGAAAACGGGGCAAATTAAACTGGGTTAACCCGTCCGAGTTTGAAGCATCCCGGTTCAACCTTGTTTTGTTTTAATTGATTGTATTTAATTTGATATATATGTTTTTAATTAGTTGTACAATGTGAATAAATCATTGTACTTTTAACTAATGGATAATGTTTTGAAACCCGGTTCGACCCGGGTGGTTCAACCAGTTGAACCGTTCCGGTCAAAAAATTGGTCGACTTAAACCGGGTCAACTTGCTAGGTTGGGTCGAAAATGGGTCAAATTAAACCGGGACAACCCGCCGTGTTTGAAGCGTCCCGGGTCAACCCGGTTTGTGTTTTAATTTGTTGTATTTAATTTGGTAGATATGTTTTTAATTGGTTGTACAATGTGAATAAATCATTGTACTTTTAAGTAATGGGGTGTTTTAATAAGAGTATTAAATGCATTTCAACATTTCCTTTTGTAAGTTTTTCAACATTTTCAACATTTCAACATTTCACTTTTCTTGACTTTTCCACTGTCACCTTTGACCATTTTTCCTTTATAGATAGTAAAGATTAAGATAGGTGAGTACCCGTGCATACCTACGAAAATTTCTAGCGGTGGATAATTAGTGGTATGCTATATTGTGATAATTGTTTCGTATAACGTTCAAATAGAAAGTTGAAAGATCAAAATGTAATTGCAAATGGTTGTAAGCGATAACTCAACTCTAGCAAAATTTTTACACTTAACCAAAATATCATAATAACTATATGCCACTATAATATTATATTGCTATGCACGAGTACATGAATAATGGGCCATGTAAATCTGTGTTTTCCTCATAAGTTTATACGGAGATCAAAAGTCTAAAATAGTAAACTTTCTGATATTTATCCCGAACACGCAAAACCTTTTTATTTTTATCCGTTGCGCTAATTTTTTTAAATAAAAATGTATCTTCATTTATCTTAGTAAATACCGTAATAGCATGAGCTTGCGTATAACTTAACTGGCCCAAAAAGGCCAATATACAATTATTATTACAACCTTAAATTATTATGTAGCATATAACTCCAATCACCACATATAGTTGGTTTTTTTTTTTTTTTTTTTTTTTTTTTTTTTTTTTTTTATTTATTTATTTATATGAAATTGTTTTAAATCTTTAATGGCTGTGTTAAGTAAAATAAAAACTCTTGCAAACCAATTTTGTTAAATAAAATATCATTATTGTTTGTTAATTTATAAAATTTACTTCCTGAAGCAAAGAATATGTTTTTCGTTGTTTTCAACTCAAATATGTAAACAATGAGGCCATATAATATGTACTAATTATCGCTAATTCAAGACCAAAAACTAACGCAATATGTTATAATCATGCATGTTCGCATGCATCTTGTAAAAATAAGTATATGAATCCTGCAATTCATCGTATACAACACTCAAAACTAAACGACATTAAAAATCATAACAATAAGACTCTTACATAACAAAAAAATGTTATCACGAATGGAATTTCATAAATAAAACTATAATAGCATTACATATGAAAGATCCATAAAGCCTAAATATTAAATACGGATAATGAATAATTATCAAATCATATCATGCTATGACACGAATTATGTAGTAGATAAAAGCAAAGACAAATGTACATGGGTAATTGTGATAGAAGACACGCGTCTTCTATTAGGAATGCTAATGTTAAACTTAAGGCTTCTTTATATATCTAAAGATAGATATTTTTAAAGCTACAGGTTTTTAATTTTATTTGTGTTCATTAAATAGTGGCAAATCTTGTGATTTGCTAATATTTATATGCGTAATTTGGGAGAAAATTGGTGATGAGTAGTTCTGCGCTGATGGGCTAAACCTAAACAAAGTTGATTAACTATAAATATTGTTGGGCTATATTGGACTGTGAGACTGTGACTTGTTTGCCAGTTTGGGGATGGGCGGATGGCAACAAGACTGGGTTTGAATTTGCAGCTCATTTTTCGCTCATCTCAATTCATTTGGACATATACTAAACTGGTTTTTAACTATGCACAACACGAATTTTGATATTAAAATCAGCTTAAGTAGTACTACTGTTGAAGTAAAAGTTTGTTTCTACTTCGGACAAGCGAGAAGAATCCTTCGGACTGGAGTGAGTCCTTCGGATTCGAGGTGACTCTTGCTTACGGTATGTTCCTTCGGATATCTGCAAAACAAATACGTCCGTTAGTCTCGTCCCGGGAATGTATCCCAGGACCAACCTCCGGCGTGAGAGTAAGTATATGTTCTTAGTGAGAGAAAGTATGAATAAGACTAGAGAGTAGGAGAGAATTAGTTAACCTTAAATGAAGATTTCCTCTCTATTTATAGACTCTCTACATGGAGTGCCAGACTGTTTCGTACTTAGCCCATAATGTTCACTAGTTTAAACTCCATTACCATATACTTTGGTGTACTTGTTTGTACCTTGGTCTAGGTACTTGTAGGCTTATCCGAAGGGTTTGTTATCTCCGGACGACTGAGGTCATGCGGACAGTCGTAACCCTTCGGATATTGGCCCGTATTATTTGAACACATCTGAGTGTACTTTACCTGTTATGTATCCGGAGGGTATATCCCTGTACGGTGTGTATCCGGAGGGTACATACGTCATCATGTCTCCCCCAGTATCATAGTATTGGTTGTGCCAATGGTGTGATACTAAGTTTATTTTTTGCGATTTTCCGGATGGTATGTTGTAGCTTCGTCGTTTGTTAGTGTTGCGTATAAAATGCCAAAAGTAATTAATGTGTCGTTTAAGGTGTGCCGTCATTTTTTACCGCGTCGCTTGGATTGGAACACGTATGCACTTTGTGAGAGACACGGTGTGGATGGCTGACGCGTTAGCCCTACGGGTGACGTGACCCTTTCCCGCCCTTTTTTTACCGCCTATAAATAGTCTCTTTTTTCTCATTTACTCCACTGTTATTTTTTCTCTGCATACACATACTTCTGACACGTTTTATACCTTCCGTATTCCGAACAATAAATTTTGCCGTCTTTAAGGTACGTCTCAGTCCGTTAAGTTATTTTTGTTGTTTGGCTATACCCTTTCTTTTTCGGATTCGTTATGTCGGAATCTACCGCCTCATTTGAGTATGACGACGTGTCCATGCCGGAGGGTTCTCATGTTAAGAAGGATGTACATGTGAGAGTTTCCGCGATGGACGAGGCTGATGTGTACGCTGTGGTAAAAGCTTTCGGATTACTGGAGGATTTACATCCGAGGGTACCTCCCGCGGGCATGACGATGGATCGATTACCTGCGGATGCCATAGGTTTATACGCAGAATATTTCTTTGAAGGCGGTCTTGCTGTTCCTTTTTCTACCTTTCTTTTAGACGTTATTAGGTACTTTAAGGTTCATATTTCTCAGTTAGTTCCATTGGGTATGCACCGTGCTACTCTTTTCGAGGTGTATTGCCGCAGCATGCACATTCCTCCTACTACCCCTTGTTTCGTGTTTTTTATAAACTTAGCAAACAGGGTGATTGGTTTTCCTTCGAGAAACGTATTCATAGGGATAGGAAAGTATGCTTTGGGGATTTTCCTTCCTGTCTGAAGGGTTAGAAGATGAACTTTTTCTTGATCGACAGATGAGCTATCCCGTTTGCTATGCCGTGGAGGCATTCTGATTCGGATGTGTCAGATCCGTTCCCTAAGGCAACTGAGTATGACGTTACTCATGCCGAAAGGCTTGCTGAGACAATTGTTGAACCTTGCCAGATTCCGCAAGCATTCTTGTATGCCTTGGGTTTATCGGATCACTGGGAGTTTCCTGGTTTCCGTCCGGCTCTGAGGGATGAGGAGGGAAGGGGTATAGCCTTTGTTATAAATGTGCATTTTTAAATTGTGCATCTTTTCTTGTTTTTAACGATGGATTTTGTTTATCCGCAGGTATAACCATGTCAAGCTATCTGAAGAAGCCCCCACTACGAAGGACGACGAAGATTATTCCAGGGGACCCGATTCCGGAAGGTCAGGAGCGCCAGATGCACGTTACTCCCCCCTGGCTTCTAATGCTGAGGTGCCTCAGAAGACCGATGAGCTAAAGAGCGTTGAAGTCCCGGATGACAAGGTTATAGCTGCGAAGGAGAAAAAGAAGGATCAAGCTGTGAAGACGGGTTTGAAGAAACCTCCGTTGAAGAGAACTGGAGCAGGGAGTGTCTCTTCTCGTCTTTATAAGAGAAGCAAGATTTCCGCTGGTGATACTGTTATTGATTTGGACACTGGAGAGGCCGTGGAGAGGCCAGAGCCTATCCGTTCTGTTCATCCGGAAGATTTGGCATCTGGTATGTTCGGATGATTTTTTATGGTTGTTCCCCCCATTTTATTATTATTATTATTATTATTATTATTATTATTATTATTATTATTATTATTATTATTATTATTATTATTATTATTATTATTATTATTATTTATTATCATTTGTTGACGGAGATCCTTTTGCTGTCAGGGGGTTCGGAGGGTGCATCCCGGCGTCCGGGGAAAGAGACTCTTGTGGATGAGGAGGATACGGAGGTTGATATAGAGGGGAATGGTGAGGATGATGTCACCTATGTGCCTGCATGGACTGTGACGAAGGGGACTCGTATGAATACTGCCACTGCTTGCCGAGACATGTTGATGAATTTGGCTACTCCCAAGGAAGAGAAATATCTGGACGACCAGGATGATGGACAGGCTGTTCGCAGGTCATGGCTACTGCTGGGTAAATGTGTCACGGCCCAAGCGGATATGATCTTTCGTTTTGAGTCTCTTTTGGATGAGCACAAAAAATTGTCCGAGGCTCATAAGATCTGCGACAAGACTCTTGACGACAATTGGAAGATGTTTCAGCAGATGTCCGGTGAGTTTCAGAAACTTAAGGATGCTCACAAAGAGTGTGCCGAGGTGAATCCGGAAGGGTTGAGGAAGCTTCGTGCCGAGAATGTTGGTTTGGAGGGTCGTGTTTCTGAGCTGGAAATAGAGAAAGAAGAATGGAGAAAAGTTTCAGCTGAGCAGAACAACCGGATCAAATCGTTGGAGGGGCAATTATCTGATGCTAGGTCGAGGTTGAATGACGAAGAAAAAGATTACAAAGAGCTTTATCAAGAGAAGGTGGACATCGCTGTAGCTGCTGGGAATGCTGAGGTAGAAAGGAACCGTATCATCAATGAGTTCATTCCAGAGGCTATCCACCGTTTTCTCGGAAGCCACGAATTCCGGACAGCATTGGCAGAACCATTCAACTTGTTTTACCTCTCTGGGCTGATTGACGGGGCTGGTTTGTTCGAAGAGCCGGAGAAAGCGGCTAAGTTGTTGAGAGAAGTCGAGGGGATGGATATGGAAGCCGGGGCTAAATATGGTCCGTTGTATGATAAGGCCCTATCTCAGGATTATCCTTATATCCAGAAGATCCGGGAAACCATTTACCGAAAATTTGATGAACTGAGTGCCTTAGTTCCTGACCCTGCTCCTGCTGAAGAACCGACGACTGAGGGTCCGGAGGTTGAATCTCACGTCGAGAATCCCTCCGAGAACCAGTCTTTGGACAAGAATGCCTCGGTTTTTTCTTGAAGTGAAGGATTAGCACATCTCCATTTTGACTATGGGCATAGATGTTGCGGACTCTTTATGACGCTGTTTATCCACTTTGTTTGAGAGATGTATGTTGGGGTCCGGATACCTCCATTTTGACTATGGATTCAGGTATTCCGGATTCCCTGTGAAGCTTTTATCAATTGATGTAATAGGTTTTTGATGTTCCGTTATTCTGTAAAATGGGTTCATCGGAACAACTATGTAATAGAATAGGTTTGAAATTCCTTCTTTTGTTATTCCGTTATTCCGGAACATTTGATGTAACCGATTTTTTGATCATATGAATATCACTTTCTTTTGTTATTTATATTGTCTTTAAGCTACATGTGTGTTTTTCCGAGCAGTACGTAACTTATGGAACTTGGCCTTTAATTATATACTCGTGGGGTTTCACTTCATCGGACAATATATGCCTTACGGCTCTTGGCCATAGCTTATACCTCTTAGAGTTTTATTTGACGGGGTAACCTGTACCCTTCGGCGCTTGGCCTAAAATTATACCCACTTGGGGTTGCGTTTGACGGGTAACCTGTACCCTTCGGCGATTGGCCTAAAATTATACCCACTTGGGGTTGTATTTGACGGGGTAACCTGTACCCTTCGGCACTTGGCCTAAAATTATACCCACTTGGGGTTGCGTTTGATGGGTAACCTGTACCCTTCGGCGCTTGGCCTAAAATTATACCCACTTGGGGTTGCATTTGATGGGTAACCTGTACCCTTCGGCGCTTGGCCTAAAATTATACCCACTTGGGGTTGTATTTGACGGGGTAACCTATACCCTTCGGCACTTGGCCTAAAATTATACCCACTTGGGGTTGCGTTTGACGGGTAACCTGTACCCTTCGGCGCCTCGCCTAAAATTATACCCACTTGGGGTTGTATTTGACGAGGTAACCTGTACCCTTCGGCACTTGGCCTAAAATTATACCCGCTTGGGGTTGCGTCTGACGGGTAACCTGTACCCTTCGGCGCTTGGTCTAAAATTATACCCACTTGGGGTTGTATTCTTTTGGACAACTTGTGAAAATGCATCGGATGTTTCATTGATGTGAAAATGGCTCATGCCTTACAATAAATCCTGAAATAACAAAGTAAACGGGCTACATAAAACATTTCTTTAGGTTAATTGCATGCCAGGTTCGAGGTACTTCCACATCTTCCATGGTTTGGAGCTTGTATGTGCCGTGCTGATAAGCCTCCGTTATCCGGTAGGGACCTTCCCAATTAGGTCCCAATTTTCCTTGATCTTCCACCCTGCTGGCTTCATTCTTCCGGTACACGAAATCTCCCACTTTGAAAGCTTCGGCTTTAACCCTTCGGTTGTAATACTGCTCCACTTTCTTTTTGTATTTCGCCTCCCTTATGGCTGCCATTTCTCTCCGTTCTTCCAACAAATTTAGGTTCAGATCGATTTCATCGTCATTGTTTTCAACATTTGCCATCATGGTTCGGAAGGTAGGCATACCAATTTCCGCCGGAATGACTGCTTCACTTCCGTAGGTCAGACTAAAGGGAGTTTCTCCGTTGCTAGTTTTCAAGGTGGTCCGGAAAGCCCATAGTACATTTGGTAACTCATCTACCCATCCGGCTCTTTCTCTCCCTAGCCGAGATTTAAATCCCTTCATTAGGCTTTTGTTGGCTCTTTCGACCAATCCGTTGGCTTGAGGATGAGCTACTGCTGTGTTGATTTGTGTAATGTTCAACCTCTCGCACCAACTTTTGAACGGATCTCCCACGAAGTTACTTCCGTTGTCCGTGACGATTATCTTGGGTAATCCGAACCTGCAGACAATGTTGTCCCACACAAATTTTTTGACTTCCTTGCCGGTTGTTTTAGCCAACGGTTTTGCTTCCATCCATTTTGTGAAATAGTCTATTGCCACAATAACGTATTTAACTTTCCCCGGAGCTTCGGGTAAAGGTCCCAAAACGTCAATTGCCCATTGGAAGAAAGGCCATGGTGCCATGACGGAGGTCAATACCGTTTTTGGCAGCTTAGGAACCGGAGCATGTATCTGACAGGCATCACATTTTCGAATAACCTCTCTAGCATCCCGGTGCATGGTTGGCCAATAATAACCTTGTCTCATGAGTTTTGCTACCACGGTCCGGGGTCTGGAATGCATGCCACATGCTCCTTCGTGTACTTCTCGGATTATGTAATTAGCTTGGAGGGGTCCGACGCATCGCAGCATCGGTCCTAGGTAGGATTTTTTGAATAGCACATTATCAATCAACGTATAATGGCTTATTTTCATGCGCAGGTTGCGTGCTTCGTTTTGATCCTCTGGCCATACCCCTTCGTTTAAGCAACGGAATATGGGAGACATCCAATTTTCCTCCTCTTCTTCGACTATTGCGTTAATCGTCTCTTCTTCTGTGGATGGTCTTTCCAATGTTTCTACCAGGACTTCCTTCGTTAAATGGTCAAATGCTACGGACGCTAGCTTGCTGAGCACATCTGCTTTTTGGTTCTGGGCTCTTGGGATATTCTTTATCCTGAAGCGTTTGAAGCAAGCGATGTATTCCTTGGCCTTGGCGAGGTACTTTGCCATGCTCTCCTTGTATGCAGTAAACTCTCCATTAATTTGGCTCGCCACCAGGTTAGAGTCCACTCGTACTTCTAATGCTTCTATATGCATTTCTTTTGCGATTCTCAGTCCGGCTAAGAGTGCTTCGTATTCTGCTTCGTTATTGGTAGCTTCGAAATTTAACCGGAGAGCATAGGTGTATTCTTCTTTTTCCGGACTAATTAACACTAGTCCTGCTCCGGAACCTTTTCTGCTAGAGGCTCCGTCAGTGTATAGAATCCATTCTTCTGGCTGAGAGATGTTACATATCTCCTTGCATCTCCTCCTCGGATCCGGGAAGGCTGTTCCAATGGGTATTTCATTAATGAAGTCAGCAAGCACTTGTCCTTTGACAGCATTTCTTGGTATGTAAGTAATGTTGTAAGCCCCCAGTTCTACCGTATATTTGGCTAATCGTCCGGACGATTCTGCTCGGTTTAACACTTGTTTGATGGGATGGTCCGTTATGACCTTGATGGGATGAGCTTCGAAGTACCGCCTTAATCTTCTTGATAAATGTAAGAGGGTTAAAGCCAACTTTTCAACCGGAGCGTATCTCTTTTCGGCTTCATGTAAGGTCCGGCTTACATAATGAACTGGTATCTGTCGTTCTTCCCTTTTGACCATCAGTACCCAACTTATTGCTTCCGTTGCGGCCGATAGGTATAGGTACATATCCTCTTTAGGTTTCGGTGTTGTTAGGCATGGGAGTTTCAGAATTATTTTCTTCATTTCTTGGAAGGCCTTTTCAGCTGCCTCCGTCCATTGGTATTTTTCTTTATTATCTTTCGTGATGTTTTTTAACGTTTCGAAGAAAGGTAAAGATCTTTTGGCAGATTTTGATAAGAAACGGTTGAGTGCTGCAAGTTTGCCACTTAAGCTTTGCATTTCCTTTAATGATTTTGGTGATTGCATATCGGCGATTGCTCTAGTCTTCTTAGGGTTTGCTCTAATCCCTTCGGACGTTACCATGTATCCGAGGAATTTTCCTTCCTCTACTCCGAAGGAGCATTTTCTAGGGTTCAACTTCATATTTATTCTTCGGAGGTTGTCGAATGTTTCTGCTATGTCCGCCAACAGCTCCTTTTCTGTTTGGCTTTTGATCACCATATCGTCTACATATACTTCCAAGTTCCGGCCAATTTGTCTCCGGAATGCGGAATCCACCAGCTTCTGATAAGTTGCTCCGGCATTTTTCAATCCGAATGGCATCTTAACATAGCAGTACGTTCCTCGATCCGTATAGAAGGCTGTTTTCTCTTCGTCTTCTTTTGCCATCTGTACTTGGTGATATCCTTTGTAAGCATCCAGGAAACACTTGTAACGGAATCCTATCACTGATTCAATCTTCCAATCTATTTCGGGTAACGGGTAGTAATCTTTGCGGCATGATGAGTCCAGATTTTTAAAATCAATACACATCCTCCAGGTGTCGTCCGGTTTTTTCACCAATACCGGGTTAGAAATCCATGTCGGGTACCGGACAGGTCTGATTATTCCGGCCTTTAACCATTCCTCCACGTCTCGATTTATGGCTTGGTTCTTTTCTTCCGAGAAAAATCTCTTTTTCTGTGCCACGGGTTTATCTTGGACGTTTACATTGAGCTTATGTTCAGCTGCCCATCGGGGAACGCCAGTTATATCCGAAGGCTCCCATGCGAAAACGTCTCGGCTATTTTTGAGCAACTTTATCAATTGTCTTCTTCCTTCTTTTGAAAAATGTCTTCCTATTGTTACTAGCTGTTCCGGGTACGCCGAATGAATTAACACTTCCTCGGTTCCAGTAGTTTCTTCAATGGTGATTTCCGAGGAGGTCTCTATTTGGGTTTCCTTCTCCTTTAGGAACTTTTCTTCAAGTTTTCTACATTCTGAGATGATGACCGATCGGGTCACTAGAGTGGCAATGCCTCTCGGTGTTGGGAATTTCATCATGGAGTGTATAGTCGACGGGATGGCCTTCAGTTTTTTGATTCCGGACCTACCAAGTATTACATTGTATGGGGAGGGAGATCTAATCACTGCGAACTTCATGATGGTTCGGCGGTAAAGCCCTTCACTCCCGAAGCATACTTCTAGCTCGGTTTTCCCCAACGGATTTATGGCTTCTCCTGCTAATCCTATCAGTGGTGTGTTTGTTTTTGTCAGACGAGACCGGATGGAAGAATCAAGGTTTAGGAAACAGTGTTCGTACATTACTTCTACTGAAGCACCTTGGTCAACATACACTCTTCGTACGGTATACCCCTCAATTTCTGCTTCCACTATAAGAGGTTCGTCGGAGGCATCACCCGGTAGGATTGGCGGAAAGCTTATGGGAGCGTTCATCCATTCTTCTTCCTGATCTATAACTTTGCGTTTCGGATTCCTTTCTTGGTGTCGAACCATATTGATGATTCGTCTTTGGTTGTTTTGAGGGTCGTTTCGGGGAGGTGCTCTGTCTCTTTGTCGGACATCCCTGATCAGGTGATCTAGCTTGCCCGTCTCCATTGCTTTCTTAAGTTGCTCCTTGAGGTTATGACAATCGTTGGTGAGATGACCTTTCTCCCCGTGATAGTCGCAAAACTTATCCATATTTTCTCTTGATGGTCTTCCCCTTAGTGGTGGGGGTGCAGGTAACCTGAGTTGATGCTCCGTTGATAGGATCTCTTTCGGGGCCTTGGTGAGCATGTTCAAGTCTAAAGGCCTGGCATCTCGTCTGTTTCCATCGTTACGCCGGTGATCCGTTCGGTAATCTGTCCGGTAGGTATTTTCCTTTCGGGCAGGTACGTACGGTGCAAATTGATCATTTCGTCGAGATCTGAAATCTTGCTTTCCCCTGAAGAAGGAGCGTTGTGAGTTGTGGTCATTCCGGCTGTACGAATTGGAGTGATAATCTCTTCGGTAATTGTCCACCCTTTCTCCTTTAGGTACTTCTGTTAGCCGAAATGCTCTTTCGGAACGAATAAAGTCGTCGACTCTCACCATCATTTCAGTTACGGTTTGGGGAACTTTTTTGGAGAATCTTTTTGCTAATTCCGGACTCTTGCAACCATCAATGAAGGAGGATATTTGCATTAATTCAGGCACACCTGATATACGGCTAGCCTCGTCTGTCCATCGTTCCTTAAATTCCGGGAGGGCTTCATTAGCTTTCCGGACAATCTTAGTGATTTCCATTGGATCTCGGATGCATTTCCTCCGAAGAGCGAACCTCTGCACGAATTGTTCACTCAGCTTTTCCCAACTATTGATGCTACCTCGCGGGAGGCGATCGAACCATCCCCTGGCGGCGTCATCCAGGGTTTGTTGAAACATCATGCACCAAATCGGCATGGGCCAAGCACCTTGATTGGCTGCTCCTTCGAATCGGGTAATGTGGTCATCTGGGTCGGTGGATCCGTTGTATAATTTTAGATGTGAAGGCATAAGATACTTTGAGCCTTTTGGTCCAGAGAAGTCAATGATCCTTTGGGTGAAAGGACTCTTGGACGCTGCCTTGAAGGGTTTAGCAAGGTCGTCCATCATTTCTTCTTCGGCCTTCTATGCTTCGGCATCATGAGATTGGGCGGCCTCAAAGTCGAGATGGATAGGTTCGATAGGCGTTTCGCCCGAAGCGTTGTACTGTTGGATGAGAGCTTTTAGGGTGGCGAAGTGGTTTTGGATTTGTTCCATGCTACAGGTTTGGGTATTGTTATCCGGACGACTTCCGCTTCCTTCAGGTGTTGTTGGGGTAGGACCTGTCATCTCTTAGCTTAGGTAGAGTGAATGACGGGTCCCACGGATGGCGCCAATTTGTTGAAGTAAAAGTTTGTTTCTACTTCGGACAAGCGAGAAGAATCCTTCGGACTGGAGTGAGTCCTTCGGATTCGAGGTGACTCTTGCTTACGGTATGTTCCTTCGGATATCTGCAAAACAAATACGTCCATTAGTCTCGTCCCGGGAATGTATCCCAGGACCAACCTCCGGCGTGAGAGTAAGTATATGTTCTTAGTGAGAGAAAGTATGAATAAGACTAGAGAGTAGGAGAGAATTAGTTAACCTTAAATGAAGATTTCCTCTCTATTTATAGACTCTCTACATGGAGTGCCAGGCTGTTTCGTACTTAGCCCATAATGTTCGCTAGTTTAAACTCCATTACCATATACTTTGGTGTACTTGTTTATACCTTGGTCTAGGTACTTGTAGGCTTATCCGAAGGGTTTGTTATCTCCGGACGGCTGAGGTCATGCGGACAGTCGTAACCCTTCGGATATTGGCCCGTATTATTTGAACACATCTGAGTGTACTTTACCTGTTATGTATCCGGAGGGTATATCCCTGTACAATGTGTATCCGGAGGGTACATACGTCATCAACTACGTAGCTCGTTTGTTCATTTTGAAAGTTATAACTCCCTGCGTACACATGGGTTTTTGTATTACGATAATTTTATTTAACAATAATAGTAACGACAGTCCTTTTTTAATTTAAAGTTTAAAGTAATCTATCACTTTTGAAATATTGTGTATATATTATGGAAACGGAAAATTTTACACTTAGAGTTCATAATTATTTTTTAAAAAGTTTTAAATTTTGTAATTCTGTTGAACAATCAGGAAATATTGTTATTTTACATGTTAACTTAACATATTAAAAACTTGTAGGTCTTTTAGTTCCTAGTTTCGTCACTTTACATATTACTTTCAGTAAGACTTACCAAATTAAAGTTACAATCAATTGAGGCTCAGAAATGTTTACACTTGGATTTCGAGGTTACTTAATTGTATTGAAGAAAATGCTTTCGTTTGTTTTTTATGTGTAACACGTTTCTTTCGTTTTTCGGTGAAAAAGTGTAGAGATAATGAATTAGAAAACAGCCTCAGTAACAAAATGTCCCATCTCAGGATCTGCCATATCTCATTACGACATACTTTAGTATTTATCAACAACCTAATTAAGTATTCTGAAAACGTTACTACCATGCAAAAAGTCTCCATAGGACCACATGTCCACACTCTCTAATTATAGATTGAATATTTAAAAAGAAAAACAAAAGAAATGATCTGCTCTTCCCTGAAGAAATGATCTTGCCATTTTGAAGCTAATTAAAGTCTCTCTTGTAAATGACCTCTTGATTTTGCTCATTGTATTTGTTAGAGGAATGACATTTTCTTTTGAAGAAATTACATAATTATATAAATAAAAGCCGAAACAATTCTTCAACAAAGCTGAAAAATGGATACATTCGAAGTGAGATTATGAAACAAACAAAAGATAATAAAAAAAGACCATGTTCGGAGACGACGACAAGTATACGTACATAAAACAAGGAAAAATCAGTTACCATGTAGGTCGTTCTCATATGAGCTATACCTTAATAAAATTAGACTAAGTTAAGCAAATAGGAAAAAATATATAAAAATATCTGAAGTGACAAATCAATTTTCCTTCAAAAAATAATAATTAACATTTTGCTCCGATCCGTACCTATAATAGATTGGAACCTTACACTATGTTCTTAAGTTTTAATTTTGGGTGAAAGTGAAAGAAAGTGATAAAAACAAAAATAAATGTGTGTTTTCAATTTTGTTTAGGAAGGAAAGTAAGTGGAAGTAGGGCTGAGCAAAACCGACAGAATCTCAAAAACCGAGTAAAACCAACTGATACCGACTGTCCCAAAACCAAACCGAACATACTCGGTTTGGGTTTTTAAGGATTTTAGTTTCGGGTCAGTTCGAGCCGAAAACCGAGAAAACCGACTTGTCCAAACCGAACCGAGTAATTTCGGTTCGAGATTTGGTTTGGGTTTTTCAGGTTTTCGATTTCGGGCGGGACGGGTCAGTTTCTGCCTGATGCTCACCCCTAAGTGGAAGTGTGGAAAAAGAGAGGGAAGTGATAGTTTTTTTGTTTCACAACTTTCTTCCCATTTTTAGGATGAAAGTGAAGGAAATGAAAAATGATCAACTTGTATGACTATATTGCCCTTTTATTTATTTTAATTTGAGACTCAAAAAAATATATGATAGGGACATAATTGTCAAATAACATTTTTCTTACAACTTTTCTCATCTTTCATTTATAACTCAAGAACACTAACAATTTTTTTAACAAACTTTCTTTTTCTTTCCTCATGACTTTTTATACTTTACGTTACTTTCCTTTTCTTCTGAATAAAAACTGGATAACACAACGTAAAGCTCTTAACAATTTTTTTCCCTTACATTTCCGAGAGACAAGTGATACAAAACTTTCTAAAATGATTATAATACTTTTATTTACATTTTTCATTTTTTATCTGTTCTTTTATTTTTCTAATTTCTTTTTAATTTTTATAATTTTATTTTTATTATGAACTAAAGAATTAAAAGTGAGAAACATAAAATATAAAATTTGACAAAATAAGAAAAATATTAAAAAACAAAAATATAAAGAAAAAAAAAATGAAGGTGGACCAGAGGGGTTCCATAAATTTACCCTATTTTAAAAGCAACATAGGTTTAAATAATAATAATAATAATAATAATAATAATAATCCCCAAATGACCTAATTTTGAAACCATAATCTATTTTCTATCCAAAAATAGTCATTTCTTAAAATACATCAGTGCGACTAACCGACTACCGGCTGTGCGACTTCATTAATATTTTGACATTTGCCTGATCTTTAATTTGAAAAGTACTAGTGGTTGGTGTGATATCTTTTTGCGATTGATGGCTATTGAACTTTCGTGCAATTAAATTTTGTCTTTTTTCCATAAGACAAAAAGAAAATCAAGTTTCTTTTTTGTTTCTGTTTTTTAGAAAAAGGACAAAATTTGATCGTACGAAAGGATAATAACCATAATGTAAAGTCAGATTAATTTAAGGACAGCTTGTATAACTCACCAATAACTTTTATTTTATTAATATATGAGACACTTGTCAAAATATTAACGGAGTCGTACGGTAGGTTAGTCGCACTGTTATATTTTAAGAAATGACTTTTTTTAAGCTAAAAAATAGATCCTTTTAAAATTGAGCCTTTGAGAATTTTCTTTTTCAGAAAACTATTGGTTTTGCATTATATGAACTTTTAGTTTAAAAATCTAACACATGAAAATAATTAATTATCCAACTAGAAAACAATAACACAAACAATAATTCAACATGACTAAAGCAAATTTCAAATGATAAAATTCCATGCATCATGAGATTATCTCAAAGCAAATATACTCAACATGTGTTAGAAAGTTAAATAAAACAAATTACACAATCTTCTACTTTAAGTAACACATGTATTCACAACTGACTAGTAATATTGAATTCAACATGAGTGGACATCAATCCGAAAACACCATCGGATATGAATATTCGGGGTTACAAAGGTTTTTTCTAGCTTAAACCATGATTAAAAGTCTAAAACGTACATAATCTTCACAAACTCAAGCGAAAAGAAAAAGAAAAAAAACACATGATAAGTTAAAGAAACCCTAGAAATCAAACATGAACCCTATCAATTCTCCGTCTTCTCCACAAGTTTCTCCTCATCATTTTTGTGAAGCTTCTCTTTGATCTTCTCTAAAATCCCCTTCTTCTCTTTCGTCTCGTTTTCTTGAAAATGTTCATTGTTTGTTTCATGTGTAGCTTCAGGAGCCAAAACGCCTTCTTGGGTCTTCTTGTGATGTCCAGGAAGGTGTGCTCTTATGTTCTCCAAAAACCCTTTCTTCTCATCTACATCCACCACTTCGATGTCTTTTCCATCATCTCCGTTCTTGCTATCTTCTAATGTCGTCTTGTTCTTCTTTCGTTCGCCTTTAAACTCATCATCGCTAGACTAGAGAATTACATGATTTAACAAATTATATAATTTGACAAAGTAACAAAGCTGTTATATTGATATTAGAAATAACAGTAAGTTTATAATCTTACGGAGCTTGTTTGGCTATGTAAGCGTGTGAGGTCTTCTTTATTCTCCTTTCGTGTCTCGTCCATGACCACATCGTGCTCGGTTTTTCCATCATTCTTACCAAGGAAATCGAAGCAACCGTGTTCCTTGGTTTCAACCGAATGTTCCAAGCCATTGATCCCATTGTCTTTACCGTTTGATTCAGCCATTGTATCAAAAGTTATCAACTAGCAAAATGTAATAACAAAAAGAAGCTAAACAAGTGTACTACTCCAGTCTCGGGTTCTAACATGGTCTATTAATACGTGAAAAACTATCGAACCGAGTGCCAAAAGCTATAGCTTATCTATTAAAAATAGGTCATTCACGTGAGTTTAGGTTAACGAGGTTCCGGTTGTACGAGACAAGTAGAAAGCGCTGGCCGGCTACATGTCACGATGCAAAGAACATACATAGTCGGTCGATGTTTTGGACAAGTTACGTTGGTTCTTGTAGCCAACCAACCTTGGTTTTAAGTGTTTTCTTAAAGCAAAATTATACTAGTAGTATTTAGTTTCTCGAAACATCATGTTTTGTCTTTATACAACGAACTAACAATTGAAACGTTGACCAAGGATCAAACGAGAAGAAAACTTAAAATAAAAAGGATGAGAAATAATTATAATTACACATTTGAGATGCATCCCTAGTCTTTTAGATGCACCATAATATATTTTCTAGC
The DNA here is from genome assembly GCA_030686995.1 of Artemisia argyi. Classification (NCBI taxonomy): domain Eukaryota; kingdom Viridiplantae; phylum Streptophyta; class Magnoliopsida; order Asterales; family Asteraceae; genus Artemisia; species Artemisia argyi. The sequence goes on from JARVZY010003905.1 coordinate 36,512, forward strand.
AAAAATTTAGATGCATATACATATATTAGATGCATTTCATCAAGTTAGACGAATCCTATACATTTTTCATCTTTTGCGGGTCAATTTGTTGTTAGTACTATTTTGCATCGTTTTCACTTCAAAATCACTTTCAAAACTAATTGGGATACATCTAAATGAACAGAGATGCATCTAAATCAAGTCGATGCATCTCAAATATGTGGTTATAATTATTTCTCATTCTTCTCATTTTAAGTTTTCTTCTCACTGGATCCTTACCCTTGAAACGTTAATAAAGAAAAACGGTAAAGATTGTAAAAGTACATGGTATTGGATAAAATAGTACGTTGTAAAGATATAATGGTGTGCTTCGCTGACTTGTACGCCAAACCCTCCCGATGTGACTATATAGGGAGGGTTTGTATAGTATGACCCACATATAACCCGAAATATAACAAAGTACGCAATCGGTGAAAGATAGGTGGTAGAGTACCTGCTCGTATCTATAGTTCTATACTGACATAACTGAAAGATGGATGGTAAAAGAAGAGTTTTAAATATTTGACCAAAAATTAAAACTTTGCGTGAAAATAACTTGACTATAATGGACTTCGTGTTACTCTTTAATAAACTAATAAAAATCTATTACAACCCAACCAGGATTTTAAAATGAAACTAGACTCAATTACCTTCAAATCGACGGGTGTCATGACTTCTAACGACTTACAGCTTGTGAGATATGAATATTAGAAAATCGATGCAATATGTCATACTGATCCAAATGATCGGAAGGGCCTTCCAGCGAATAGGTTGGAGCCCTTTGGTCACCCGAAATCATATTCGTAACTTTTTTTTTCTGAAAAATCAACCTCCCGGACTCGATAATTCACCAAACTTTCTAAAATACTTTAAAACAACATAAATATTATTTATATGCATAAACTTGGTCTTAACGACCCATGAAAACGTGCTTTACAAAATGAAGGGTGTTTTGCCAAACACCCGTTTGCATAAACTACAACACATACTATAACAAATGACCTTGACATACTCTAACTTCGACATTTACAAATACTTTGACACTTAATAAAGACCTTTAACAAACCATTACGATGCTTGGGGGTTTAACATCACTTGAGCTTGGCATTTACTTCTATGATCTTACGCATAGTCCAATACTTTCAACCCATGCTTACTTCCCATCCAAGGCCTTAACCAAAGCCTTACCATCTTCATGTAAGCACCTACAAAACATAGTTAACGACTACAACGTAAGCTTTTGCTTAATGAGTAACTAAGTTAATACCTGATTAATATATTAATCCACGTATATGCAACATGAATGCTTCACACTAATCCAACAGATTATATCATCTTATCTCGCATTCAAACACTATAAAAATAACAGCATCAATACATACCTTAGCAATTCTATAACCATAGACTATCTCTCGAGTCTTTTAACTAAGCAAGTTTCCTATTATACCACACTTTCTATTCCAATTACGTACAATCCTTTCATCTTCATTCAAAATCATACAATATGCAAATATCCATATTAAACACATAGTAACCATAGTTACTTACCTCAGCATCCAAGATAAGTTACCAATCATAATTTCACCATCAACATTATCATTTACAATCTCCTCTCTTGCAATCTAGGTCGAATTATCATAAACATAAACACTTAAAACACATAATCAAATTATTATAACAATGGTTAATAAAACCATAGCTTACTTCTTAACGCATTTAATTATCATATAATCATATATTGATCATTTGATAATTAATCTATAAAATTACTAACTTAATTTCAATATAACATATCTCATAAATTACCATAACTTTTAATTATCTTAAAAAACACTTTTAGCCAATTTCCCAAATTAGGGTTTATAAACCTTAATTCATAAATTACCAATTCAAAGTGATTACGAGTTACTTACTTGCATATGGACTTAGCTAGGACTCATCCCTTGAATTGGAAGCCTAATTCTTTCTATCAAATAGTTGAGCCTTTCCTTTCTTCTCTCTTTCTCTATGTCAACACACACAAAACACCACAACTTACTAGAACCTTATAGGAAGATCCTGGAGATTCTTAGGCTTATCTAGTTATAATTTAGTTATAACTTTAGTAACCTGGAAATAGTCGTCCCTCACTTCTTATGTCTTCATACTTGCGACACACACTATTTTTCTAAAATCATTTACATAATATATTGATTTTTAGTTTGACTACCAGGTTTTAGTAAACAATCACATTAAGTCTTTAGATCTATAAAAGTCTTGGTCAAACTATTTTAATGGCGTTCTTGCAAATAAACGCTTAAAACCCGGTTTTGGGGTATAATAAAAAACCCTTAATTTCAACACACAAGTAGACCGTTTTGCAGCCATAAACATACATGAAAAACTCATAAATTCACACAAATAGACTGCTTTGCAGCCATAAACATACACGAAAATCCCAAAAATTTAGCAAGCAAAGAATTCATATACCTATTGTCTTATTTTGGAATTTTACCCAAAATCCTTCTAACAGCAAAACAAGCAAAACAACAATTCTGCACCTGTAATGCAAGATCATAAAAACAAACCAAAGTATAAGAAAATAAAGAAAAACCTATATACATACATATAGAACTCATATACTTAAAAAAAACTAACCAAAACAACATTAATTCAAATAAATCATGAAAAATAAAAGGGATAATTCCGAAAATGCTTCAGTTGCTCAATGCTTTTGCTTTTCTAGACGGAATCTTTTAGTTTTGCTTTTTTAGACCAATGCAACCTGTACTTTTTGGGCAACTAAAATCTGCAAGTGACAAGTGTGACTTTACGGATTAAAATGTAGGGCAACTAGTGTACTTTTTGGGCAACTCGTGTACTTCATGTCGGACAAGAGGCGACACATGGTTGGCTATTGCAAGTTTCCCAAGGCAACTGGTCTAGAAAAGCAAAAGCAAAAGCAAAAGATATCGTCCACAAAAGCAAAAACATTGGGCAACTGGGGCATTTACGGAATTATTCCAAAATAAAAAGATAAAGCATACCTTTTAATGATAGCGAGTGGAGGTGGTTGTGATGGTAGTGGTTAGAGTCATTGGCGGAGGATAGTAAGGGCAGGAAGGGGTGGTGCCCCCCCCCCCCCCCCCCCCCAAAAAAAAAAAAAAAAAAATCTGCCTCACAGTTAGCAATTTTTATAGACTTTTGTAGCAATATGTATGTTGTTTGTTGATTTTCTTTGTTTGTACTTTGCAGTCTTGTAGAAATAAGACTTATTCATAATCATCTGAGTTGACATACAAGTATTACGCTTTTACTAGTTTAGGAAAATAATTGT